>JAGKTI010027796.1:0-13153 GCA_018397915.1 Birgus latro | reverse complement strand
GTAGTAACTGGCTGGAGCTGACAGGTGGCGAAGCTGGGGGAGGGAGGGGGCGGGGCTCGGCACTGGAGGTACTTGCTCCGTCGTTGGTGAGTGTAATGGTTGTTGTATTACGTCGTGGTACTTCTTTGTTTGATATTTCCCTCTCTGTTCCTGAAGTTCCACATTTTCCATTTCCTCGAAGTGGTGAAGTTGTGGTGCAATTTGAATTAATGTTTTGGCTGTCAGCATCCTGTAAGCAAGCACTCTGGGAGGATTCACTATAGCGGGGTTTCTGAGTGCGGCGGGAGTCGGTTTGAATTCCGTCATCGTACTGAGTGTCGAGAGACCGTCGCTTGTAATTTCCTTTTCTTTTCCCATTGTCACTTATGATCCAGTCTCGTGTAATTCCATCATCTGGTTGTATTTTCCTTAAGTAAGTGGAAGTGTTGATGTGGGTGGCGGGAAGTGTAGCCATGATACAACAGTCTGGGCTTGTTTAATAGTCCCTACCTATCCTCACAGCCGTGCTAGACCAGTCGGAACGGCGCCTATGATCCTCAGGTCGGGTTGTAAGGTGCCTAACGCCTAACCCTAGTGAGTGGTAGTTCATGAAGGTCTACCAAGGCCCTGTCGAGTGGTTGCCACCCTTACTGGTTCGGCTTGGCAGACTGCTAAGTGCTCCCCTTGTGGCATTGCCCGCGGGGTTCGCCTCGCTACCTCCAGCAGGGACTCTGGGCGAAATGGATAGGATAGGGAAGGAGGGGTAGGGAGAGCACACTGTATGGATGAAATAGTAGATCGATACACTGTGCTGGGACATAGAAATATGGAGAGGGAGTCCAGGGTTGGCAGCAGAATGACCGTTAAGATTTAAATCACGGAGCGACAAGCAATACGTCCGCTCTCTATGCCGGCTGGACTCGCTCTGTTCGTGTTTGTCAAATGTATGAACCCTACAGTTATTGGGATATTTGCATGATTCATAGAAAGGCTCTTGCTCCTAAGACACCACCTACAGTCCTGCATGCTAACTTTGAGACCATCATCAAGTAGTCAACTTCTTTAAAGGGTCAGCCAAAAATATGCAAGTTTTCCCTGAACTGTGTGTGTAGTGCCTTAATTTTAAGTGTAATCTAATAAGTTGACTTAAGTGTAGTGTAAGTGTAACTCTAAAACTTAAATATTATTAACTACACAATGTAACGTCCAGCCGTTAAGTTGCATATTCAAGTTAAATCATAGTTGATATTCATAATATGAGTATAACTATTATTGACATACCAAAGTCGAGCACATGTTTGAATATGATTGATTTCATACATATGGATCAGCCGATTCCCACCGGTCGCGCATAACATCATAACTTTAGCAAGAGTTTAACTATCGTGAATGTCTGTCTTCGTACTCTAATCCAGGGATTTATATGTCGATGCTAATAGTGTATCCCCTTTAACTCTGTAGTGGTGAATTGAAAGTTGTCTGAGTTCTGATTGCTGATAATAATCACTTGTAACAGCGAAATTTGCATTATTGGCCTTGCGTTGCAAGTCACTGTAGGGCCATAAAACCAGCGTGGCGATAAAGTGTTCAGATTCTCATTCGTCTCGGCTTCGATGTAATTAAAGTTCCCGTACACTTATTTAAAAAATTTAAACTATCATAAGTCAATACTCTATGTGTGTCAAGTGCAAACGTATTTTTCATATTCGTTAGAGATTTTTGAAGAGACATTAATGTTGCAAAGTAGTCAGTCAAAGTCATAACCAACTCTCGGACACTGGGACAGAAGTTTATAAAAGACCGAGAGGAGCGTGAGATCACACACATCATAAAGCCAGCCAGAAGACTGGGTGTGTGTGCTGGGCAGTCCCCAGGCCCTGTCTCCTCCCCTTACTATTTATTAATCAGCCAACACACCACTGACCGGGCTAATGTATGGCCCGGTTCCCTCTATAGGAAAGATGAATCTTGAATAGAATAGAATAGTGAGAGGATCAGGTCATCGCACCTATCTCCATCGTGCAGGTCGGTGTTTAAGGTCCCTATATTCCCCCTCCCTTCCATATTCATGTGGTGTAAATCCTCATATACATCAGTGAATTTACTTGGTAATATTTCCTCTTGTCCCTCTAGTACTGATTAATGAGATCATCGCTCCTATCTCCATCGTGCAGATTGCCGCTGCCCTTCATATCGTTTGCAAAACGAGTGTGCTGTAAAGCCGCTCGGCTCACCTACTGCCTTCACCCGTTTACACTAAAATCCCTCCTTCCCTAGTTCACGTAAGTGAGGTGAATATCGGCTGTTTCATTTGAATTCTCCACCCATTTTGGTGTATCTGTCTTTTGAGCCCCCCCCCCCGAGTCCATTTGTGACCACGGGATTGTTATTCAGTTGTAAAGATTACTAAGTTCGTATGTGATAATATCAGTCTGGTTATTATATTCAACTGTGAAAATTGCTAAGTTCGTATGTGATAATATCATCCTTATTGTTATATTCAGTTTTGAATATTACTAAGTTCTTATGTGATAATATTATTCTGATTATTATATACAGATGTGAAGATTATTATATTCGTGTGTGATAGTATCATTTTGAGTGTTTATTCAATTGTGAAGATTTATATTCCTTAAAATTATTGATCCTGGTTATATTTAGTCTGCCTAGTGTCATTCTCAGTTCGAAGAGTAATTTATCTTTCAGTTCTTGTCCATTCATAACTCGAAGAGTAATCTGTTTTTGTTCCTGTGATTACTTTGTTATTCTTTGTTGTTATTATTTAGTAAGTTTTAGGTTAAATCCTTTTGAGTTGGTTTATGCCATCCTCTAAGGAGTAATGTTCGTGAGATTGAGTGGCCTGCAATATGTGCTAATATCTTCTTACTCACGCACTCTTTAATAAGATCACGCTACCCTATTTCTCGTAATCTCTGAAGTGTCAAAATTCATCATCATCTCCCCTGTGGAATAAATTTCCAGCAATACGCTGGGTGGTGGCAGCATAATCCCTAAGTCTTTGATCATTGCGGTGTAGTGCATCGGTCGCCTGCTCTACACTGGTGAGTAAAAATTCTGAGCCCTACACTGGTGGGCTAATTTCCCGAACACTAAAAAATCTCGTTACTACATGTGAACACATGGATGCTGAACACAAGTCCTGTTGTTTCACACAAGTCCTCCGGCTGCTAAAGGGCAACATGCTCGCTCAGTTCTATGAGCATAGCGGAGAGTAAAGACTCCTGGCTCATCATAATAAATTCGAAATACAGCGATGAACATGCCTGAATTTCTGGCAAGTTTGGCATACTTGTCAGACATCGTCAAAGGTTTTAAGTGAACTCAGCCAGAAACTGCAGTTGTCAGTGCTGCATTATCCGCCATGCAAACAATATCAATGCATTCACTGCAGACCTACAGCTTTCTGAAATCATCAGAGAAAATGCCATCAACCAGGTGCTCGAGATAGAGATCACAGAACACCTTGACACACTGATGAGTTCCAGCAGTACATCCCAGATATCAATAGCATTCAAATTACCATGGTTCTGACAGGGGATATATTCAAGTACAAGTAGATGACTAACTGCAGAGTTCCAGAAATATATATTTAAAACTCAAACACAACTCCTCAGCGAAAGATGAATTCCACCCACTGAGTCTAAGTGAATTCTGGGTGAAAATGTGCCTCACTTATCCTGGACTGGGTAGCAACGCTCTTAGTGTGCTCCTTCCATTTACAGTACTTATGTGTGTTTGAGTCGAGCTTTTCCTCCCGTTATGGCAAAGTCGAAGACTCAAAGCAAGATGTGCTGTGTCTGCAACAGCCCTACAAATAGCAAAGCTAGTAGCAAGACAAACGTAGGGACGATGGAATTCACGCCAGTGATGCAGTGCGAGCATTTGTGTTTTGAAATGGAACTGTCAGGTGCTTCAAATCTCTGAATCTTTTTCTTGGGCATACATTTCTTTCATATTACTTTTCTTTTACTGTATATAATACTAATAAATCATTATTGGTGAAGTTTGTCTTAATTTAACCTTTAACAGCGTGATTAAGAATGATTTTAAAGTTCTGAGAATTATTAAAAATTTTCAGGCAGATATGGAGAATGGTCTGGGAAAAGTTGGGAACCCTTAGTGTTGATAGATAAAGAGTTAGATAAACAGATAGACATTGGAAATCAGTTCCTTCATAGTAACTATTTGTTTTTTCTTTTTTACATATCCAAATCAACCCAGCCTAATGTCACTTAACCAACCGAATCAAATGATGCATAACATCACCCAGCCAAACCTGAGCTCACCTCACGGCAACTAACTTCACCTCACCAACCCAAGCTACCCTGACGTAACCCAACTTTACCTCACCTAACTTAACCTAACTTCCCCTCATTGTTCCCAGTATCACCTTCCCACACCGCATCTGACCTGACCTCACCTCATCACACCTCATCTCACCTTACCTCACCTTACCGTAGCTAACATCACCTTACCCTGCCATACCTAACATCACTTCACCTCACCTCAATGCACCTAACTTTATCTCACTAACCGATGCTAAAGTAACCTAACCTCACCTCGTCTCATCTCACTTCACCATACCTAACAACACTTTTTTGTACTGCATCTCACCTCACCTCAGCCCCCCTCTTCGCACCTCAGTCACCTTATCTCATCGTTCCTAACATCCCCTCATCACATTGCATATCACCTCACCTCACTTCACCTCATAGCACCCTACCCAGGATGCCTGCCGGTAGTGGAATATTTTGCATGTACGTATATGCTATGGCCGAAGGAAACTGAGACCTCACTGTGACTTCGGCCTTCCCTCTTTATGCCTACAGTTAGCAAAGGTAACTGTTACCATTATTTAATATTTCCTTTCAAGTTAGACTCTAGAATGATGTCAATATATATTAGTATATGTCTAGTAGTGTATAGAATTGTAGTTATGTTCCTCGCCTATGTGCCATTATTTTTAACTGTCAGCAGGCGTCACTTTCAAAAGATGCTGACTTTGGTCTGGCATGGAAGCGGCCCAGCTTCTCTCCGGACTCTATAGTCAATTCTGAGGCAGGCCTGATAGAGGCGGGATCTGTGTTCAGCTAGTCAGAATAAACACCCGTTAATTTGCACTGGACTTTGGATTGGCCTGAGTGGACTTGCAGTACGTATAATTAGTCGTGGCAGCAAGTGGTCCATCCCCCAACTTCTTGTCTCCTACCGTACGTATTTACATTCTGTGCTACTGCCACTTGCTCATGCACTGACCCCCTGCCTCCAGCCTGCCTCCAGCCTCCTGCCTTGCCCTCTGTTCACCTGGCTTGTGGTTGTATATCCTGCGCATTTTTGGTGAGGTCCTGTTATGGAGAGATCCTGTCTTGCCCCGCTGACAATTTCCAACCCCCACCAATTGCCTCACTAACCCCACCCTACCACAGCCCAGTGAGTCAGCCTCAAATACCCCACCACAACCCACACCCAGCCCTTACCGCCACCGTACCGTCACTGAGTAGGGAGTGTGGCCAATCGCAGTTTTCGACGTCACAGTTTCTCGACATCATACCTCTCCAATCAACTCCGGCGCTGTGCCTGGTGGGCCCGACAACATCATTCACACATAGCCAATTCACAATCTGTGCCATCCAGCTGTTTCCAATCACCGCCACTGCTTTCTTGAATGAATGGGTCTCCAACCCCATCTTGCTATGAAGTCGGCCTTTTGAACAACTCGCTCACTTGCACTGGACATATTTGTAAATATTTTAGTTCTCTTATCTCTTTACCTTTCTATAGAGATTGCTTGTAACTTTTGCTACAGACTGTGATTCATACTGTTATTCATTTGATTTCATTCACTACATTATTTCCTTCATTTTTATTATTCATTTCGCCACTCACTTTATTCACTTCTCTTAACCCGTCACGTCCCGACTGGTTTCCAACCTCTGATACCCCCCCAGTCCCGAGCATTATCGGATTTATTTTGGGGGGGCTCAAACCTTCGCTTTTGGTGAGAAACATCGAAAATTCATAGAGAAATCGCCCTCCTGACGCTATAAATGGGGCTACAAGTGATGAGTCAGCCTTACATTTTCCCTCTTTCTCAGGGTACCTGGCTAAAGAAAACGAACCATGGAAGGGTTAACTAATTCAAGCCACTTTAAATGACGTATTTATTTATGTATTTGGTACGAATTTATGTGTAGTACAAGACTATATTGGTTCTGACACATTTATATAGGCAATAGAAGCATTGTTCAGTCACGAAACACATCCACATATGGCACTTTCCTTTATGACATTACCGCCTCACTTCTGTTTCTTTCTTCCTCTAGCTTCTCTGTTTCTTTGTCCTCCACCTCAGGAATCACTTTAACCGTGAATTTCGTTATTGGAGAGACCGTGGGGCAACATACCTTTACTGGCCAGATTACTGCTAACAGGTGCATTGCCCAATGTAGGGGGAGGGGGGGTTAGGTGGGGCCAGGCAGTATCCCCGCTTGACAGCAGGTAGAGGTAGGTCTCCTACATATGCCTACCAAAAATCACCTATGAAACTTGAAAATTGTGCAAATTATGACCCTAGCAATTGCGTGATGTACCCGTACGTCGAAGGGTGTAGCTGTGACAAAACGTTGCGACGTACCCATACGTCGATGGGATTCCTCGGGTTCAAGCCATTTTCTTTGATGTACTTTTCATTGTACATAACTCATTCACTGCCATATAATACTCATTGTACATGCATCATACTTCGCAATATACTGTTCATTGTAAAAATTTCATAATCGTAATTGTATTTATTTTTTTCTCTCTAGCCGCTCCTGTTCAGACCCCATTCTTATTCATGAGTTACCTTCGTAAAGTTGAAGTTTCTCCCATTCGACAGGCAAACAGATGAGACTGAAGATGACCGTGTTACTGATAATGGTGCGACATTCCTTCGTAGCGGAAAATTTTACAAAAAATCTCAGTCAACTACTCTGACTGCTCGCACTGTTACTGGTACTACCCCTACAGCATCTACCACTACTGCTACTAATCCTACTACCGTTGTAGAAAATCCAGATAATTGTATTCCAGATATTCTTACTCCATCTTCCCCCACTGATTCCCTTGAATTTCAGCCACATTCACCATTGCCTCATTCTTCTCTTTCTGTTACAACTATGCCACTGCCAACCCCGCCACACACCACAACAACTGCCTTACCTGCTGCTTCTCCCACACAATCTCAACTCGATACAGTGATACGTCCACATCTTTGCCACCTCAAACTCTTGAAGTGATGGCAAACCAAGCTCTCCTCCATAATCCATTTTCTTGGATGATATTCACTGCCCAATATTCACTGCTGAAGATACTTCCATATCAATATTCGAATTCCTCCGCGAAATACTGACATAGAAGAAAGGCAATTCCAGATCGAACCACTGAATATCTCTTACCTTAAAGACCTATTATATCAAGGCTAATAGTGCATGGGTGCTGGGTCATGATCTGGTTACTTTGACAATTGCACAACATTCAATGAATTTTGCAGGAGTTTAAAAAATTCTGTTGTTCTTATTCTAAAGCGGGTTTCCTAATTGCTTTCTCCACTCTCCTTGAACACATGAGGGATGGCATGGCAATACCAGCTAAAGATGTCACATTAAATGAAGCAACCGTGGTAGCGAACGCTACCAGTTCTGAGACAGGCCAGCTGTTGTGGGAAACACCATGGGTAGCTCTTGCCAGCGTGGATGATGATGTCAGATTAAAAGATATTGGCCATTTAATGGGTTACCCTAGATTCATCAACTGGCCATATCAAAAACAGTTAGAAACAGCCTTACAAACTGGGTTCAAACCAGGAGACCAATTTTTAAACTTTCAAAGGAGATTGATGAGAGACTAGGCACAGATGTCACTCGTCAGGTGGGTAGTCGCACCACGACCACTCATACTACAGATGGGACATTAAGAATTGTACCAACCACCCATATCTCAACGGATTTTTCACTTTCATGGCCGACTATCAGGATTATTGTTAACAATGCTCGTTCTTGCTCGGGATGCTGATCACCTGCAACTGGCTGTGGCCAGTCAACTATGCATTGTGGCCATCAATCCTCGGCTGTGTGCTGGTATTGCGGTGTTTCTGGCCACCGCGAATCAAGCTGTTATCACAAACAGGGGCGGGCCCATCGGAAATGGCGACAACATACACCATCGCGACCTGCCGTGCATATTGCAAGTATCATAAAGACTAGACAAGTCACACCACGGATGAATGTCATTACCTTGCACGACACTGGTCGTGGGAGGAAAAGTGCACCGTTCGGACAAATCCTACATAACTACCGAAGAACCTGATCTCCCCTTTCGCTAGACTGGCCCTCTTATTTGTTTGGGTATAGTTATTCCAGGTAAGGGTGAAGGAGTCCCAATATCATTCTTCATGGACTCTGGGTTGATGGTGAATCTATTATCGGAATATTCACTAAACTGCATTAGAGGACCAATTAAACGGATGTGGATCCTTGAACCACTTGATATACATCTCTGGAGTGTCGATGGTTCAGAATTTCGCTTGAAGTGCAAGGTAAATTTAGAAATACAATTGGATGAATTACTAAACCCCTTCTCAGCTGAGTTTCATGTCACAAACAATTTACAGTATCCTGTAGATATTTTAATGGGCATACACACCATGGCTAAACATTCTATTGAGCTGATACCTGCTTGTGGTGGTAGTCATATACAGGGAATTTCATTATCTAACAAGAATTATCCATGCCCTGTTATCTCACAAGTAAATTCAATCACCCAGAGTATTGTCAGTCCACCACCACCAGTTGAAAGTAAGGAGGAGCACTCACTAACTGAATGTAAGGAGGACCACTCACTAACTGAATGTAAAGAGGAGCATTCACAAACATCTCATGACATCTCTTCTAACAGTGACACAATGGTTGACTCATCTACGTCTCAACAAACTACCTTAAATAATATGGATGGTATACTGCAACACAACGATGAAGTGAGCAGCAACAATACAGTGCACAATTTTGTTGCTGCACGAATTCACAAAAGTCTCTGTCCATGTTGTAGGTGCGAAAGAAGGACTGGATGCACTAACATTGCCTGAGACGTGCTGTGTGAATGGCTTAACTTATGAGTCGGCATTATGTTCTGTGCCAGAGGATAATTTGTTATCTTTACTTGTTAATTGTCACAATGCTCCATTAACGCTAAAAGGCGGTACACAGACTGGGGATTTCCTGGTTTACCCATTGGCCGTAAAGGCGTGTTAGGATATACCATTCTCTGTAACTGCCAAAGATGATAATAATGATAAGCCACCTGTTGTATATACCATAAACTTTGAAGATTTTAATCCCACACCTTCATCTGACCATGCCTTACATGTACGTTCTGGTGATTATTCCGAACATGAAGATCAATTAATCAATTTTTTTGAGACCTATAGAGATGTTGTAGCTTCACCTGGTGAACCCATGGGGAAGACAGATTTGGTTAAACACAGAATAGAATTGATTCCCTGTACACAACCAGTTTATGTCCCGGCATACAGACTACCACACAGTGTGAGACAATAAACAGGCGAGGTAGTACAGGATGTGTTGGATCAGAATATCACTGAACATTGTCAGTCCGTGGAATAGTACACTTTTCTTAGTACCCAAGAAAGGAGCAGAAATGAGACCAGTATTTGACTATCGTAGGGTATATTCGGTCACTGTATAGTCAGCCAAAAAAGTCGTGTCTTCGTTCCGAACTCCGTAAATACTCGAACAGATAAGTGGAAGCAGCAGGGATATCTTCACAAGTCTGGTAACTGTATCAGACCAGACGGTGGTGGGCGTGAGTGAAGTGGGGGTGGAGGTGGGGTAGTGGAGTGTGTGTGCTGTAATTATTGTTGGCAGTGTAATCTGTAATTATTGTTGGCAGTGTAGTCTAGCAATACACCACATAGTAAAGGTGATAAATGTGAAATTACATCTGATTTAATACCTGTAAATTGTGAAATGTATTGTTAACCTGAAATAATGTTTATAACGTGTAGCCAAACAAGCGTTAACAGAAATGACGAGGTGCTACCCAGCCCCCTCCCTACCTTCCTACCACACCCCCTCCTCCGGGTATCAACCAGCCACATAACATGGGAATAAAAGACAGACAACTGTACTTTTACTGTATGTTTACCTTCTGAACATGACAGGATATATTACATACCATGTATGGTGCGGCACAGAGGCATGTGGTGCCTTAACAGTAATAACGAGAAAAGCATTTGTTTCCACAAGTGGTTAATGTTTTGGTAAAGGGATAAGGGAAACCTTGCCACAAGTGTTACGCACAGTGATGACACCAAGATATACACCCACCAGCATATAGTCGTATCTTCACAGTCACTCAGTAAGCTATATTGGGCGACAGGAAATAGAAGGGAGATTCATGTTGTCACTAATAAATGCTGTTTTGTGTTATCACTATCATGACGTTTCATTAAATTCTAAACACTCGTTATGAAACGTATTCCACCGTTATTCCGTCCTCTGAAGTATTACAAATATCAAAGATGAATTGGACATGACAAACGTTGTATATGAAACTGCAGCATATTTTGATCACATGTAAACTCATGATGAAGCATAGGGAGAGATTTACCGACATACTAGTGATAAAAATTGACTATTACCCAGTATGTTATTCCCAACAGTTTCCACCCTACGGTAATGCATGGTATATAAAACATGACAGCACACACACACCCTCCACTACCCCACCTCCACCTCCAACCCACTCACGCCCACCACCGTCTGGTCTGACAAAGTTGCCAGACTTGTGAAGCTATCCCTGCTGCTTCCACTTATCTGTTCGAATATTTACGGAGTTCGGAACGAAGACACGATTTTTTGGGCTGACTATATCAGATCGTTTCACGTTGCCAGTTTTAACAGATTTACTAGAATCACTTGGCGAGCAAAATGTAGTTTTCACCTCCCATTACTTACTCAGTGCTTACTGGCAAGTAGAAATGGAAGAGTCGTCTCGGCCATTAACAGCATTTGGTACTCCTTCTGGACATTATCATTTCTAGAGACTCCCTTTTCGCCTTAGAAATGCTCTGTTAGATTCATGAGACTTAATACCTCCGCCAAGGAGGTTATGTATTCACCCCTGTCCGTTTGTTTGTTTGTTGGTTGGTTGGATTGTGAGCAAGATTACACAAAAACTACTGGACGGATTTCCTCAAAACTTGGAAGAAGAATGGGCCTTGGCCCAGAACACACTCCTTTAAATTTTGGTGCAGATCCGGATAAAGGTGCGAATCCAGGATTTTTTTTTTTTTTTTACATTGCGAGATAGGGCGCTTTTCGACATTTTCGTAAATTTTTCAGTGAATATTGCATGTATCTTGATGAAAAATTTAAGGCATATTTAGGATGTTGGTATCTACGAATGTGTACGGTTTGGCGCGGATCCATATAAAATTCCGGGTCTAGCGGATTTAAGTATGCTTTTACAGGGGGTAGTCTTTTCCAGCTGCATGTTGGACCTTGCCAGAGGTATGCGCTCCTGCGAGTGCCATTCTAGATCATTCTGTATTCAGTAGTATGATCGGTCATTTTCTTATTGCCTACCTAGATGACATCACTGTGGTGAGCAAGTCCAGCCCTGAACCTTTTGCCAGCTACAACAGTCTTTGATCACCTTCAAATGGCAGGTCTGAAAATCGAATTTATTAAATGTGACTTCTTATGTAAGAAAATAAATTTTTTGGGACATGTAGTTGATGCTGAAGGAATTCATACAACAGATGATAAAGCTAACGCAGTCTCTTCCTAGAACCTACCAGTACTGATGAGTAAAAGTTTTCTTGGTCTGAGTGGCTACTATTGGCGATGTATTAAAGGGTATGCACAAACTGCCACTCCTACGACAAAATTACTAAAGAAAAACTTTCCTTTTGTGTGGACTAAGGATCAGTCACAAGTTTTTGAAACAATGAAACTAGCTATTGCAAATACCATAGTCCAGGCATTCCCTGTGTGCACCGATGAATCTGGAGTAGGAATTGGCGTGATACTGATGCAACTTGATCAGGAAAACGGGAAACGTGTGATTGTATACGCTAGTCATGCCCTAGACGCCGCAGAAATATTTACAGTGTTGCTGACTGGGAAACATTACAGAGATAATATCTATGATTATGCATTGCATAACCAAACAGTTCATCTCCAGTTTTGTGATTTGTGCAAAGGAAGAAATCTTACAGGTTGACAAGTTCGATGGTCAGTTATTATTCAAGACTTTAATCCAACCTTTCAGTATGTCTCTGGTAAATCACATTATTGTGGCACTAGCATCATGACAACCCAGAGAAACTCCTTACCCAACTCTAGCCTCAGATGTTTTCTATAATTCGCAGTGCACTGACCCTCTGTGGTCCATGGTAATTTATTTCTGAAAATCGGGAGACACTTCAGCCTTAACTACTCTGCCAGTGCCAATAGACGATTTCATTTTAGACGGTATTTTGTACTGGAATTAATCACTTACAAGAAAAGACATATCTAATAGAGAAGTACTCTAACTTGTTGTCCCTACTGATCTAATACCTGCGGTGTTCCACCTCACTCTGACACTCCTCATTCATCCCATCTGGGTAAAGATCAATGTCTGAGACGAGTACGCCTCTCATATTATTGGCCTACTATGCGGAGGGACATCAACGATCACTTTGACGCTTGTATTTCCTGTAATCGTCACAAAGGATCAATTGGATTACCTGCCACACTCTTGCAATATCCGGCTCCATCACGTCCATAGGAAACTGTCTCTATTGACCTCCTTAAACTGCATCTTATGGCATCCAGTGCGGAGTATTTTTTCGTAGCAGTCGATCATATCTCACACTATTGTGTCCTCGTGGCTCTCCAAGATAAGACCGATAAGAGTGTCGCATGTGCTTTTATAGACCATGACATTTGTGTCAGGGGGAAAATGAAAATGTATAACAATGTATAGCTATGCGTGCTAGGAATAACTATCGATTCGATTATTACGAGAGAATCGACTCGTGAAATCAAGTGGCGATTTCACTTTTATGCTGGCTTACTTCGCCAATTCTCTAGAGTCGAGAATTTATAGA
>JAGKTI010027795.1:0-13154 GCA_018397915.1 Birgus latro | reverse complement strand
GTTGGTAATTCTACCTGCAAATGAAAAAGTGAACCAGAACAATTATTTGGAGCTCTTATGTGATGTTTTAAGTGACTCTTTTGATAAAACTAAGGCAAGAGTATTTATGCAAGATTCTGCCCCTGCACATGTTGCAAAGTCAGTGAAACAGTGGCTAACAGACTGTGAGGTTCCCTTTATTCGAGATTGGCCCGGAAACAGCCCAGATATCAATCCCATTGAGAATTTATGGGCGCACATGAAGCGGCAGCTGCGTAGTATGGACACATCATCTTTGCCTAAACTTGAGGCTGCAGTCAAGCAGCTATGGAGCAGTTTTAGTCCGTCTGTTCTGCAAAACTAAGCCATCAGTCTCCCCAGACGCCTTAAGAAGATAATAAAGGTGAAGGGGAATGCCATTAAATACTAAATTCAATGGTGAGTGTTAATTTATTTGTTTCTCCTTGCTAACCACAAGATTGTTTTCTTTTTTTAAGAGGGCGTCAACACTTTCCTCGCCTACTGTATATTCCCTCACCATGTGAAGGATGAGAAAACTGATTGGCACAGTTTGTGTGTTATGGTGGACTTCCATCTGCTGATTGAAGTACAGTAGATTGCTGGTAGCCAGAGTCAAGTTATATAGTGTCCCACCTCTTCTTCAGGTGTTTATTGAGGAATGTGTTTTGGGACAGTTTGACTGAAGTACTTCTTAACCTCTGGCTGTCACTTTCGTGACGCTCGGTGGCGATGGCTTGAGCCGTGGGCTGTCAGTTGGGTGCCTCTGTTTTCATTTTAATTAGTCGTGGCTTTCAGAATATAAATAGGCTATATATGAAAAAATGTAGGAGAGTCCTGAGTGCTATTTATATCACTCAGGCTAGTTTGGGCCTATATATTATAAAAATAAGTCAGAGCGTGAATTGCCACCGGCTGCAAGTGCCTGGACCGCCTCACACAACCCTGCAGTTTAGGGGTTAATGCAGCCGTCTTTATGAGGTATATTAGTTGATGGAATAAATAAAATGCACTTTCCCACCATGTCTTGCATGCTTCAAGTGATTCACATGGTTGTAGATTATGAGTTAGGAGTTTTATGTACAGTACAAAGAACAGTACTGTCTGAAATCATTGTAGCTGTTTTATGAGTAGTTTCAAGTGAATATAGGTGTTGATTTTTAATTAAATAAGCTATGAAATAATTTCTTGTGTAGCAGTTTTGTAAACAGAGTACATATACCTCTTGGTATACCTTGCTTTCTGTTGGCAGGACTTATGTGCTGGTCAGAGCTGGGAGGTGTTCCAGTTGTTCCTGGTCAATGAATATAGTGGCTCTGAGGCAGCACTGGCCGAGGTCTTGAGTAGCCAGCGTGACCAGGAGGCCTTTCTTGACCACCTGCTCAGCTTTTACATGGCTGATAGACTCTACCTCCTCCGCTGCCTCCGACACATTGTGGCCAACACTGCTCATCCGCACCATCCATATCAGGTCTGTTCCTACCCACCATCCATATCAGGTCTGTTCTTCCCCACCATCCATATCAGGTCTATTCTTCCACACCATCCATATCAGGTCTGTTCATCCATCCCATCCATATTAAGTCTATTCATCCACACTATCCATATCAAATTTGGTCATCCATACCACCATAGCTATCCAGTTTCTTCACCCTCAGTGACCATCCCAGGTATCTCAACACTGTCATAAGTGTTTCTCCATACCATCCATATCAGGTCTGTTCATTCATGCCATCCATATCAGATCAGTTCATCCATGCCATCCATATCAGGTTTGTTCATCCACACCATCCATATCAGCTCTTTTCATCCACACCAACCATATCAGGTCTGGTGAACCACACCACCATAACTACATAATCTCTCCACCTACAATGACCATACCAGGTCTCTATTCACATCATCACTGTCATACCAGATGCTTATCCTTACCACTACTTCAGATCTGTCAAGCCATATTTATCCAACCAGGTATTTTCACCAACAGTCACACAAGGTATTTCCATCCACACTGCCACACCAGATATCTCTAATGATACCATCCACACTGTCATACCAGGAACCCATCCACAGTGTCATGCCAGGTATCTTCATCCACACTAACATTAGGTATCTCCATCTACACTTTCACACCAGGTATCTCCAGCTGCACTATGATACCAGTTTCCTCAATCCATATTATGATAGAAGATATCTATCCTTACTATTATACCAGGTTTTTTCACACATGCCATACAAGGTCTACTGTACCATGTTTGTTTGTCCAGATATTCAGTATCAAGGCCATTCATTGATGCCACCATACCATGTTTCTCCACCTACAGTCAGGGTTCCCACTGCTTCTGGAAAACTGAAAAAAAAATTCCAGTCAGGGAAAAGTCAGGGAATTTTGTAATTTTTAAAAATATCATGGAAAAGTCAGGGAAATTTTTGGTGAAAATTGAGGTTTATGCTAAGGTGCATTTTTTATTATTTTATGTGTACAAGTTTAGATTAATTGTAAACTGAATGGCTATGGCAGCTTCACTCCTCAGTAATGAACAAATGTTACTATCCCAACAAGAACCTCCGCCCACGCTACCGAGACAAATCAGGGTGGAAACGTTGTATAATTTTAGAAACAGTCAAGTATTCTCTGCTGTAAAGGATATCTTTATTTTTTTCATCAGTACCTCTACAGTTTTGGCTCTGATACAAGGCTTGTTGGTGTGGCTGGAAGGGGAGGTTTTACTCTTGGGTAATGTGGGAAATTAAAGAAGTACACTAATATGTAAACCACTATAGATGTTTACTCAAGAGTAATTGGAGGCCACATTTAAAAACGTGTAAAATTACACTTGAAAATTTACTTAGCAAAGTATGAAAATATACATGGAATTTTGTCAAAATTCCTAGAAGAGTCAGGGAAAAGTCAGGGAAATTTTTGCTGACCAGAGAGTGGGAACCCTGTACAGAATTGTTCATCCACAATATCATCCTAGGTCTCTCCAGCCATGTCATCCAACCATGTCTTTCAGTTACATCAACATTCCAGATCTCTTCAGCCACACCATCGTAACAGGTTGCTACGTTTTTTTTCTTTCTCTCTTTCTCCCTAAGACAAGAAAAAAGGAACCAAAGACAAGGAGCCCACAAGATTGTTCCCTCCAAGAAAAAACAAAAGCAAAATAACAGTGAACCAGATTCAAGATCTGTTCATTTTGAGATGCCTGGACACACTGCATTTGAAAGACTGGAGATCATAGGTAGTAAGAAATACAGGCAGAGGGAGACAGTTCCGGAGTTGCCCTGTTGCATACATGGAGGACTGGGAGCAACAGTTAATGCATGCATTATAGAGTTGGACAGAAAAGGGATGAGAGTTTATTGCAAGATGGGTGCTACACACCTGCCATAATGGTGGAGGGATGCAAGCAGACAGTTCAGAGGAGCAGTGACCATTAAAGTAGCGATTGAAAGAAGGTAAGGGTGCAACATTGTGACAAAGAGATAGAGGTTGAGGGGAGTCAGTAAGAGGAAGAGAGTTCATTCATTTATTCATCATCTAATCCAGTGTTGTCCCATGAGGAGCATAGGAACCCAGGGCTAGGCAAGTTGGTCCTGACATTTAAGATGAGAGTGACCAGCCTCACTCATCCCTGAGTGGCATTACACAAACAATAAACTCCAGCCACCCATTGGATATAAACCTACACTGGCTCAATCCGATTGAAGCGCCTTAATTACCCACTAAACCACTAGGCGTTGACAGAAAGCCTTGGACTTCACCTTGTTCAGAAGAGCTGTATGTGGGGAGCCTCCCCACACATGAGGGTTGTATTTTACGGAGGGGCTAATAAAACTCACTTATAAAGTCAGCAACTGCACAAGGGTAAAGAAGGCACAGAGACAGTTTAGCACATCTAAGCTCTTGAAAGCAGATTTTTCAAGGGAGGTAGTATGATCTTTCCAAGACAGAAACTCAAAGTATGTTTAAAGTTGATGCAGGATTGAGTTGGATATTGTTAAAAATTAGGGGATACTCCTGCAGAAGATTCTGATGGCTTGAAAGATGTAAGAACTGTGTTTTTGATGCTTTAAAAACAACAAGATTACATTTACCCCAATCAGAGGTATGAGCAAAGTTAGACATAAGATATGCCTTTGCCTCATCCATTGTTTACTGAAGTAATTGCTGAGATGAACACTGCAAGAAGTGAATGGAAATGTGAATGTTAGAGTCATCAGCGTATGAGTGGATAGGGTTAGCTGTACAGCTTAGAAGGTCATTGATGAATAGAAGGAAGAGAGTTAGTGATAGACAGAGCCCTCAGGAACACCACTATTGGTAGCTCTAGAAGAATAGTGGCTGTCTATAACAGCAGCTATAGAATGACCAAAAAGGGAGCTAGAGATGAAGACACAGATAGAAGGATAGAAACTGTAAGAGGACAGTTTTGATATTAAGGATTTAGGTCAGATTTGATTGAAAGCCTTTGAAATGTCAAGTGCAGGGGCAAAGCTTTCACCAGAATCCACAAGGAGGATAATCAGGAGTCTGAAAGGTGGGTGAGAAGATCACCAGCGGAGCATCCCTGGCGGAACCCATACTGACAATCAGAAAGGAGGTTGTGATAGGAAAGGTGCTTTAAAATTTCTTTGTTAAGGATAGATTTTAAGATTTTTGGAATATAGGATGGTAAATCAATTGGGCACTAGTTGGAGGGCAGGGAATGATCACCCTTCTTTGGGACAGGCTGAATGAGAGCAAACTTCCAGCAAGAGTGAGAGCAACAAGTTGACAGACAAAGGGGAAAGAGTTTATCTAGGTAGGGCGTAAGCACAGATGCACAGTTCTTGAGGAAAAATGGAGGGACCCCGGCAGGTCTGTATGCCTTGTTAGTGTTGAGGCCATTGATGGCAGAAAGTACATCAGTTGAAGAAATTTCAGTATCAGCCATGAGGAAGTCAGAGGGGGGAAGTGATGGAGGAACAGCATGGAAATCATCTTAGGTGGAATTGGAGGAGAAAGTCTTAGTGAAGAGTTTTGCCTTATCAGTAGAAGAAACAGCTACAGAGTCATCAGAGTGGAAAAGAAGAGGCAAGGATGATGAGGAAGAAAGGTTTTTGGCAAGGTGCCAGAAGGAGTGGGAAGAATTTGAGTTGGAGAGTTCAGAGCATTTAGTACAAATGAAATTATTTTTAGTAGAGCACAGAACAGACTTAGCACAGTTCCGGGCAGAAACATAAAAGAGAGGAGATTCAGGAGTGGGTTGGCTTTGATACCCTTTGTAGACCCCCTCCTTGTTGCAGACAGCATTAGAATAAGTGTCCCCCCCCCCAAGGATAAGAGAAAGGAATGTATGCTTCCATGCCCAAGAGAACGACCTGCATAATGCACAAGGCACGCTCAAATGGATCTTGTCCATGGAAGCAATAATCATTCCAGGGAAATCAAAGAAGTACTGCCTGAAGGCCTCCCAATTAGCAGCTCCAAAGTGCCAAAGTTGCTGCTTCTTCAGAAGGTTCACAGGCCTTACTGGAGTGATAGGGCAAGTTAAGGTGATAAGGTTGTGTTTTTCCTACAGACGGGATTCTTCTGTTTATATCACATCATCATGGTTATCACAACCTTAATCCCCACCAAAGAGCTGAGTGAGTTAGGATTCAGAAACAGAGGAAAAGAAAGCATATATTGTAGTTAGAAGATCCACTAAACATCATGCCCAGTGAAGTTAGCAGTGCAATCTGTCACACATTATTTCAATCTTTGTAAGCCAGGTTTTACCCAAGTCAGACCATTTGCCCTTATTTTTATGTATTTTTCTTAATATAGTAAGTGTACATTACCTGTGCTTTTTGGGTATTCATTTTGTTGACTGCCCAGTATAAACAGGTACCAAACATTCCCATGTGTATCTTTGTACATACTTCATCCAATAATTTCGATTTCTTGAGTGTATGGAGGAGTTTTGCTATTTGGGGGACATGTCAGTTGCTGGAGGTGGGGCTTAAGGTAGCTCTGTGGCTAGGGTAAGGAATGATTGGAGGAAGTTAAGGGAGCAGTTGCATCTCCAGACATTAAGAGGGTTCTCAAACCATGCTTAAGAGTCATTGTTTACAGCATGTGGTAGGAGTACAATATTGTATGGTATCGTGGGACCTTGGCAGTAAAGGAAGAGGATATCCGTAGGCTCATATGTGCAGTAATGATAATGACTGTGAATGTGTAGTGCTTCCTCAAGTGAGAGGCCTGGGGGTTAGGACTGTGATTGAAGAGCTGAGGGGAAGGATGAGACTTGAACGTATTAGTGTTGTGATGAGGAGTAGATTGAGATGGTTCAGACATGTTGAGAAGATGGAGGATGACAACTGGGTGCAGAAGGTAAGAGGTACATAAGAGTACATAGGAAGTACAGATGACAAGAGCCTGTTGGTCCATGATGAGGTTACCTGTTGGAAAAAATAATAATTCTACTAAGATATAATGAATATGTAAGAAAAGAGGAAGGCTCTCTCCCAATCTCCACACCATCTGGTTAAACTAGCCGGAAAAAGAAAAAATATCATGCTTGTGAGAAGGAACAAGCATAGAAATTTTTATAGGAGAGGCAGAAGAGGAAGGACTGTGCACTATGTAATATCTGTTTTACAGATCCATAAAAGAAAAAGAGCTTACACAATCGCCAAATGTTTTCTTTGTTAAGCAAACGTCTTGCAGTCGCCAGCATACACTTCAGCCTGAAAATTTTGTATACTATACTAACATCTTATCAAGAAAGTCAGATTTTCACTGGAACACTTTAATTCTTTCATCTAAAGATTTTTTTTTTTTTTTTTACCTAAATGTTGGTTCACACTATTTAGAAAAAAGTCTTTACTAAGCTACCTGTTCAAATTTTAATGAATCTTGGGCTAAATGTGGATAAGCTTCATTCATGTATGCAGTTTTTTTTATTACACTGTCATAAAGAAGGTCCAGGTACTGCCAACACTGAATTTCTCGTAATATGGAGCTGGCAGTTTACCCCAAGCTATGGTATTAATCACTGCCAATAGTGTCTGTGTTATCATGGCTTTTGGGTGATTATTTTATATGTTCATGATGTGTATTGAAAAATATTTGTCATTTCATTTTGATAACTATTGTTTCTAATTAGCCCTGTTGCATGAAGTTTTGCACATAAAGTCATCTAAACAGAAGCAGCTTCCTAATCCCTCCAAGAAGGAAGTGCATGATATAAAATGATGGCATCATTATTTGCGTACCTTGACACCCACAGACTCTTTTCCGTGAGTTCCTGCGTGACGTCCTGGACAAAGATGGTGGTCTTGGTGAGAGTATTGTGGGCCAGGTGGTGGAACTGAGCAAGAAGGAAGTTGGGAGAGCTGTTTCATCACTGTGGCTGGCTCACCACTTGGCTGAGATGCAGGAGGGTCTGGCTACTCTGCTTGTATACTATAGTAGCACAACCATTACCCCACCTCCATCCACCTTCACAACACTCCTCAACCTAGCACAGGTTAGTGTACTGTATATTAGTTCCTCTTCGACTTTCAGTGCACCCTTTTAAATTTCTTGTTAACTTCACCCTACTGATTTTAAAGGTTATCTTAATAATTCATTGTTGCTGTTCTAGTTTTGTTTACCAGGTAACCCTTAGAATAGAAAGGGAAATTATTTACAAAACAAATTACACTATCAGGTTACTCTAATGAAATGTGCTGCAGCTTCATAAATACAACTAATTATGTTGGAGGTTGGTAGGGGCGCTCACAATCCTCTCACTCGATGTAGTGCTGCTCTCAGGTGTCTCCCCTTTCCTCACTTCCTTCCTTCTTTCCATCCTTCCTCTTCTGTCTTTCTTTCTTTCATTCTCTTCTCTTCCTTCTGTCTATGGGTGACTCTACACTGAGTGACAAGCCAAACTGTTTCCTGTACCCCAGGAAACCATTTACTTCGCTGGGTGGTAATCATATAACCAGTTATGGCGCCTGGTGGTTTAGTGAGCAATTAAGGCGCTCCATTCGGATTGAGCCTGTGCAGAATTTTATCCAAGGGGTGGATTAAGGTTTTTTGCTTGCGCATTGGCACTCAGGGATGAGTGAGGCATGTCACTCTCATCTTAAATGTCAGGATCAACTTGCCTAGCCCCAGGCTCCAACACTCCTCATGGGACAACACTGGGTTAGATGATGGATGGATGGATGGACAATTATCTCTCACCAGAACAATGCGTGTACTGTATAAGATAAGTAAAACTGACATGACATTCATGAAGGTGTGAGAGTGAGTGAAACTTCACATCTCTGATCATTCCATCTGCTGGCTGTAGAGGGGTTTGGAAGAAGGTGAAGAGTGGGAGTGGAGAGGGTGCCCTACTCTCTGCTGAAGGGACTTTAACATTCACCTTGCTCCTTTATTTTGATTTTGACTATCAGTGTAGCTGATAAAAAGGTATGGTTATACTTTGTGAAAATGAAAGGGTTACTGAAATCAGTGTAAAATTTGTACTGAAATAAGTAACAAGATATCTGTGGCATTTATGAATCAGGAAGGTGCTTTATGACAAAGTGAATAAGGAGTTTTGGAAGGTATGGAAATGAGTTATTTGAGAGGAGCATGTGGAGTCACATGGAGAGACAGACTGACAAATGAGGAAGTAAAGGAGCTTCGTGGTGTGGATGTGGATGTGATATGAAGCATTAGGAGAAACACATTGAGGTGGTTCGGCCATGTGGAGAGGATGGAGAGTGAGAGACTGATGAGGAGAGTGTATGTGAGTGAGGTGGAGGGGGGAGAGGGAGGGAGAGGCCAAGGATGAGATGGAGGGATGGAGTAGGGGGGTGTGAGCTGGAAGCAGGGCAGTGAAATGGTGGGGGACAGGGTAACATGGAGGCGATTTGTTTGTGGCAGCCCGTTACGGGATTAAGACATCTGGCAATAGATTGATAGGAAGGAAGTAATGTATATAGTATATGGTATGTATGTATAGGGTGGAAGGAACACTGCTAAAGGCTGTGGAGAGCTTTCATATTGATACTAAAGTACAGTAAAACCTCGACATAACGGACTTCAGTAGACCGGAATTCGCCTTTATCGGACTCGAGGAGCTACCGGACTAAACTCCTATATATCGGAAAAAGTCCGATATAGCCAGAAAGCAGTCCGGACTGCCTGACAACTTCAGCTATGTTCACCACAATAAGACAAGTAAAAAACATGTTTTTCAGTGCACAGTACAGTATTATTATACCATTTGATTAATGCAGTGAAGGTATAACACAGTACAATACTGCAATGGTGGTGAAAACCACTGATGCAATCCGGACTAATGTCTGATATATCGGAAAAAGTCCGGATTAGCAGGGGTAAGTCCGGATGTCGCTTTTATCGGAAAATCGCATATTTCGGGCTGGCCTGAGCCCCAATTAGTCCGTTATAGTGAGGTCTTACTGTAATTATTAGGGTCATTGGAGGTTTTAATGAGTGGCTTAGTATAAACTTTGGAGTGAGATGGGTGTGTGATATCCTCATAGAAAGCAGATAAGGAAAAGTGGGATATTTGATAAAGTGATATGCACGTGATTCCTTCTTACTAATTAGGAACTGAGTCTTTCTTGATTGTTTCAGAGTTTTGACAATGTTTGTGAGGGAATTTGTGTGAAAGTGAATGTTGGGAAACATAAAGTGGTAGTTTTTTTGAGAAAGGGTATTTCATAATATAGGGTCCAGGTAAATAAAGATGGGCAAATTGATAAATGACAAAGGAAAGGGCAAAATGTATTGACAGAGTGACTCAAAAAGGAAAAATGGCTGGTCTTGTAAAGACCCTTATATTGAACAGAAATTAAGGATATAAGCTGCAAGAGAGTTGCATCAGGATTTTAAAACTTCTGATTGACTGTTGTAAATGACAGATTATTATGACATGAATATAATAAGCCTAGAAATGTGATGGAGGAGGAAATGGACCTGTTGAGGAATACAGTAGCCTTGTACTGAAAAGTTTAAGAAATATTGAGATTCTTGAAGAATGTGGAATAAGGAAGTTTATTGATTACAAGATATAGTGTTTGCATAGATGGTATGGCCTTAAAATGTAGAAAGATTGGGTATGAATGGATACTGCTAGAGCAGTATTGTTGTTGCTCAACTGCGGTCTGTGATCAAGCAGACCTGCCAACCGCAGGTAAGCAACTACCCTTATGGAGTTGTCCAATAAGTTTGCTTCACTCTTGGTATTGTGTCAGTGTCTTAGTGTGGCATGTGTTGTGTGGTGCTGCATTATGTTTATGTTGTGTTGGCCTATTCCAGGAGTTGGACATATGCCATCTATGATTCCACCCACCCAATTTTAAGCTGATAGCCGAGGAGGACTAGGTGATGTCTTGCTCTAAGCCTGGCTAGGTCAACTTGATCATATGTATTTAAGGACACCTTCAGTGGATGGATGTTAAGAGGGAGGCTTGTATTATGGTGTTATGATTGAGGTGTAGTATGAAGTGTGTATGTAGGTGTTTCATCATTGCTGGTTGAACTTTGTAATGTGTCTGTAAATGTTGGTGATGGGTGTGTTGTTTAGTGTACTGAAGTGTTCGTATGTTTCTTCAGTGAAATTTGTCCAGTCTGCTTTCTTGTAGTTTGTGTATTTGTGGCCTTATCACTGTGGTTTGGATTAAGTTTCTGTAGTGATAATGATGAGGAAATGATCAGTAGTGAGCTTGGGTTCCATTCACCAAGTGGTGTTGAATGTATGTGTTGGCAAACAGAATGTGATGTCAGGGGAGGAAAAGGTTCATTTTGCCAGGTGTATGATGAGGTTGTATTATGAGGTGTTATTGAGAAAGTACTTGCTGCTGTTGAGTTGTGAAGCATAGTAAGGCCTCAGTGGTTGTCTTAATTGTGTTCATACCAGGCAGTGATTATAGCATTAAAGTCCCTTGCAGCGATAGTTAGGTGTCTGTATTAGGAAGAAGAGCTGAGGGTTGTATTGTGCTTGCACGGCGTGGGAGATGTCGGGTGAAGGTAAATGTTAAAAATGCTGATTTCTTGTTTATACCTAGATTTAACACAGAGTGACTGTATTTCTAATGTTGCACCATTCCAGAGAAGTGATTGTGTTGTTTCTTTTTTAGGGGTTTGATGGGTGAACGTATGTAATGAGGTCTCCTCCTTGGCCCTCAGTCCTGTCTAAGTGAATGTGTGAGTAGTGTCCAATTTGGGGTGTCTGCCGAGTTGTGTGTCAGATATTTTTCTTACAGGAATTCTGTGTGTACGTTGTGGTTACAAAGAATTTTTTTTTTTTTTTTTTTTTTTTTTTTTTAGGTACTCAACATTTAGCTGTAATATGCTTATGTATGTCCAAGGCAGTGTGCATCCGGTGTGTGTCTGTGCTGTAGGTGTAGCGTTTATTCTCGGGCTAAGTTGTGACGTCTGTGATTGCGCAAGTGGGGAGGTTGTTGGAGGAGGTGGAGGGATATGTGTTGGGTGTGACAGGAGTATTTGTAGATGTGTTGCACCTGTCACACACCAGTGTGCTATGGTATTGTTTGGCATTTGTTAGTGTAGTGCCTGTGGTGTGGATCAATTCTCTGCATGAAGCTCATGGAACAGATCCAGTATGTCTTGCACTTGTGATGTATAGGGAGCAAACTTTTTCAGTGTCTCAGTTACACAGAGAGTAGACCAGCATGCTCTCCAATACAAGTTTCTCTAACTGTCAACACCAAACTACATACACACTACACACTACACTTCCTTTTCAAAATTTCTTCGAAATGGTGTACAAAAATCATGCCTCGGAGTCCCCGGTGGGGGACCATAAATGCCCCCACCATCCGCCCCTCTCCCGGTGACGACTCAAAGAGCTGCCTGGAACCACTTTCTGACTCACTCCTTCTTCATTTCTGTAACATTCGCGGCCTTTCCTCTAACTTTCACGCTGTCGAGCACCACCTCTTCTCCTCTAAACCTCACCTTCTCTTTCTCACTGAGACTCAGCTGTCTGAGGCAACTGACAGCAAGCCCTTTTCTGTATCCTCCTACTTTCTCTATTCTCGTTTCAAAGCCAAAGGTGGCTGTTGCGTATATGTACGCAACGATCTATCTTGCTCTCGTGTTCCTGAACTTCATTCTTCTGAATTCTCTACTCTCTGGCTTCGGCTTTCCTGTCATTCTCTGACTAAATATATCTGTGCTGTTTACTTATCTCCTAATTCTACTATCAAAAATTCTTTGACTATCTTACTTCTACAATGGAACACATTCTATCCATTTCTCCTTTCGCTGAAATCTCCATTCTAGGAGATTTCAATGTTCACCACCACTTTTGGCTCTCCTTTCCTTTCACTGATCCACCTGGTGAACAAGCCTACATCTTTTCTATCCTTAATGACCTAGAGCAGCTTGTATAGCACCCTACCCGTATCCCTGACCGCCTTGGAGAGAGTTCCAACATACTTGACCTTTTCCTAACAACTAATCCTTCTGCTTACACTGTTCATCTTTTCTCTCCATTAGGCTCCTCCGATCATAATCTTATTACCTTAACATGTCCAATCGCTCCAGTATGGCCTGTGGACCCTCCAAAGAAACGCCGCCTGTGGCACTTTGGAGCTGCAGATTGGGAGGCCCTCAGGCAGTACTTCTTTGATTTTCCATGAAATGATTATTGCTTCCTTGGCCGGGAGCCATCTGAGTGTGCCTTGCGCGTTACGGAGGTTATTCTCTCAGGCATGGAAGCATACATTCCTTTCTCATATCCTCTGACTAATGCAAGAAAGCCTTGGTTTAATCACGCTTGTTCTAATGCTGTCCGCAACAAGGAGAGGGCCTATAAGAGGTACCGGAGCCAACCCACCCCTGAATCACACCTTTTATATATTTCTGCCCGGAATCGTGCTAAGTCTGTTCTTCGCTCTGCTAAAAACAATTTCATCCGTGCTAAATGTTCCCAACTCTCCAACTCGAATTCTTCTAAATCCTTCTGGCACCTTGCCAAAAACCTTTCTAACAACTTTGCCTCATCATCCTTCCCTCCTCTTTTCTACTCTGATGGCTCTGTAGCTATTTCTTCTACTGATAAAGCAGATCTCTTTGCTCAGACTTTCTCCTCCAATTCCACCTTAGACGATTCCGGTGCTATTCCTCCATCACTTCCCCCCTCTGACTTCCT
>JAGKTI010027793.1:0-13155 GCA_018397915.1 Birgus latro | reverse complement strand
CCTATGATCTCCAGTCTTTCAAACGCAGTGTGTCCAGGCATCTCGAAGTGAACGGATCTTGAATATGGCTCTCTTTTGTATTGTTTTTGCTTTTTCTTGGAAGGAACAGTATGCAGGCCTGTGGCCTTTGGTTCCTTCTTCCTTGCATTAAAAAAAAAGAAAAAAAGGAAAAAAAAATACCTCCTCCTTTTTTCTCTTTATTAGTCTCTTTGCTTACTTCATACTGTCAGTGTATTTCATTCTTTTTTTTAACCTTTTTGTGCATCCACTCTACACTTTTTCCTCTTTTCCTTCACTGACCCTTGTAGCCTCTCTTTTTGCTAAGCTGTTCATTTCATTCTAGTTGCTGACATAGCAACCTCACACACTACTCTGATATTCCGAACTAAAACATTCCCAGTATGTGTCCGCAAATTGTCCAGATTCAGTTGTTCACAGTTCATTGACTCCAACTCATCCAAATAATTATACATACAAACTTGCATCATCTACTGTGTTGCCCCCATGAGGAGTGCAGGAGTCCAAAAAATCAACGGGAAAATTTTTAAAAATATATACAGTATATATACAGCAGTAGTAATCTTCCCATTATCCGACGTAACAGAGCCAAAGGCATGACCGGAAAGTGGTCTTGTCCGGATAGTGGCCCTGAAGCTCCAGCACTGGTCATTCATGACCCTAACCTAACCTAACTTAAATAAGAAAACCACCTCCCTACCGGACATGCATAACACTTATTTAAGTCCTCTTTCACATAAGTAATGCACACAGAGCATGAATTAATTGAATTTTAACCAAAAAGTGATGATTTAGAGGTGAGTAAGGCATAGGTGCTCACAACTTGCCAGCAAGTGTAAGTATCAGACATGGAAATCACTATGAAAATCATCCTTTCTCACATAGTATGCATTAAATAATGAACATAAAGCATGAAATCATTTAATTTTAACCCAAAAATGATGAATTTGATGTAAGTAAGGCATAGGTGTTCACGAGATGGCAGCTTAGTGTAAGTAGGTACCGGACTTGGCGATCACTATGAAAATCATCATTTTTCACATCTTATGCAGTAAAATATGGGATACAAAGCATCAAATAAATAAATTGTTACCAGAAAAAGAGTTAGGTATGGCAAAGGTGTTCACTGTTCACCAACAGCACAGGTCATTCTTGACCCAAACCTAACCTAACGTAGATCAGAAAACCACCTACCTACCTCCCTACCAGACATGCATAGCACCTATTTAAAACCCCATTCACATAAATAATGGGCAGAAAGCATGAATTAATCAAATTTTAACCCCAAAATGATGAATTTGAGGTACGTAAGGCATAGGTGTTCATGAGTTGGCAGCTTAGTGTAAGTAAGTAACGGACGTGGCAATCACTATGAAAATCATCATTTCTCACATATTATGTGCTAAAATATGGGATAAGCATCAAATAAATAAACTGTTACCAGAAAATTATGATTCAGAGGTGAGTAGGGCAAAAATGTTCACCAGTTGACTAGATAGTGATCGTATGTAAGAGACATGGTAATCACTGAGAAAATCACCTCTTTCACAGCCTGTGCACTCAAATATGGAACACAAAGTATGAAGTA
Source organism: Birgus latro (assembly GCA_018397915.1). Taxonomy (NCBI): domain Eukaryota; kingdom Metazoa; phylum Arthropoda; class Malacostraca; order Decapoda; family Coenobitidae; genus Birgus; species Birgus latro. The sequence goes on along the minus strand of JAGKTI010027793.1, from coordinate 11,549 downwards.
AATAAAATGTAACCAGAAAAATTATGATTTAGAGGTGTGAAGGGCAAAAATGTTCACAAGTTGACTAGATAGTGAACGTAAGTAAGAGACATGGTAATCACTGAGAAAATCACCTCTTTCACAGCCTGTGCACTCAAATATGGGACACAAAGCATGAAGTAGATAAAATGTAACCAGAGAATGAGGAAAAATATTTAGCAGTTGACAGTGTTACTTACATGTCCATGATGGTTAACGAATATTACCCCCACCTCTAAGGTTTTTACAGTGGTCATAATTGCTCTTGGAGGATGTCCAGTAATCCAGTGTTTAACTACACTTAATTCTTAGCACTGTGAATTATGATTGTTTAAACAAGAACGAAAATACCTCAGATAATCTGACAACCGTCCGCTCTTCAGAGGGGTCGAGAGAAAGCTAACAGGAGGGGGAGAGCACGGGAAGGAAGCCAGTCGGTGAGCGCGGGAAATTCAAACTGATTCGGTCGAAAAAAATATGATTTTTTTAGTTTTTTTGCAATTTTGGGGTTTCGACCATCAGCCTACGATGTCCGAACAGTGAGGTAACCGGATAGTGGTCGTCTGGAAAGTAGTAGAGAGATGACTGTATATACAGTATATATATATATATTTTTTTGGGGGGGGAGGGCGCATGAAATGGGGTACAGTACAGTAGTTGATTTTCTTAAGTCACAGCTTTTTGCTTTAAGTCCACAGAAAATTGCAGAATAAAGGTACAGTCAAGTCGCCTATGGCGCGTGCTTCTATGCCACGGCAAGATGCCAGACCCCAGAAAACAAACCATGCTCATAAACTATAGTTATGGCGCAGGCGCGACAAGGTTTGAAACGCACGGGCAAATTCACCTGGCGGCCGGAGAGCAAACATCAGCTCTCGCCCGTCGTTCAAACCCTGCTCAGTGTGTAGCCACTGTTATCTGATCACCCTCCCATTTTTTGTGCCTGTTGTTATGTACTGTGCCACAGAAATGGCAAGAGGCAGGCTACTGCCTGCCTCTTGCCTTGGGACCCCCAACTCTATCCCTTCCATTTAAGCACTATCGTCATCGGAGTCGGGTATGTATCTATGCCTTAAAAGCCCTTTGTTATTTACTGTTTAGTGTTTAATTTGTGTGTAATACATGCACTGACTGATTGCTTGATTATGTGCGTGTGTAAAGTGGGGAAAAATGGGGAAAGGTGGGATGAAAAGGGGAACTTTGGGCAAACGCCCAGAACCAAATTTCATTTTTCCCATAGGTTTAGTTATTAGTATGACACGGTTTTCTATGGCACGGGCACGGTCCACAACAAATTAACTGCACCTTAGGCGACTTGACTGTAGTAATTGTAGCAAAGTTAAGAGAGAAAGAGGAGTGACTGAAAGATTGAGAGTAGCACGTAAGAACAAAGTAAACTGGAGGTATTTATCACAGCCATACCATGTTTGGAGGGAGAAAGGAGGGAGCAGGGTCATTTAATTTCATTTCTGAAGGCTCCAACATGCTTGCATGCATCAGCCGTGGTCACCAAATGGCGGCTTTCCACGCTGCACGATCTCTGGCAGCTTCGCTATTCAGTCTCTTATCCCTGAGGTCACACACAGTGGCCTCGTCCCAAATCTTTTTCGGTCTACCTTTTGCAACCCAGCCCCCAACATTAACACTTCTCGCTTTCTACACCCAGTTATCATCCTGCATCCTCTCCACATGCACAAACCATCTCAGTCTCTCTCTCCTTATCACAACACCAGTGCACTCCAGTCTCATCCTACCCCTCAACTCTTCCATTGCAAACGTAGCCCCCCCACACCTCACACTCAGGGATGCACTGCACATCCACCTAATCGTTGTCATTTCTGTACATATGAGCCTGCGAATATCCTCTCCCTTTACTGCTCAGGTCTCACTACCAACATTACACTCCTAACACATCCTGCATACAAAGATCCCTTAGCACAGAGGGAGAGCCCTCTCAATGTCAGGAGAGGCAACAGCTCCCTAAACTTTTTCCAACCAACCACTTTAGTACTTGTGAATAAAATTCATCATTATTAATAACAGAACTCAGTTCCCACTCTTCCAGCAGTGCAGGATTGAGATACAGTAAACTCTCAATTATCCAGAATAATTTAGCCAACCCCTACGCCAAACAAAGTGAAATGCCAGATATTGTATAGCACTCCCTTTCGGCACAACAATCGGCATCAAGCCGGATATTGTGTTACTAACCATCTTGACCTTCTGTCCTAAAAATTTCCCCATGAGTAACAGATGAAAACTAAGCATAAAATACAATACAGTAATACATCGCCGGTTGGCTACCTCTTACAAGCTGGTTGAAACACCTCAACGTTGAATATTGCAAGGAACTGCCGGTTACTTCCTGTTGTCTCCAAACCCTGGAAAAAGGAAATACATATAATAAAATAGGAGAATTATCATAATAGTGACTCAGTAAAATGAGTCATGCATCCATCTATTGCTGTAAATTGGCAAGCAAAAGCCAGTCAATATCAGTATCGGTATCGTAAGAGAAAAAGTATCCAGTAATCGGAATCATATTGGAATCGGCTGAGTAATAGTGAAAAATATATAAATGTTTGATTTACTCAATGACCATGGACTCTAGCACTTATTTTCCACCATTTTGGGTATGCCTAATGCTGTAATGATGATTATTTTCCCAAGATACAGTCATATCCCACGTTCTGTTGACTGTCTTAAATGGCAAAATGATTGAACTAAAACATACGTAATATTTAGATCATGGTATTATATCACTGTGGTTAGAATCAAGCTTGGCACAAATACCTAGACAGCAGCCTTCTATCACGGAGCTGTGGCTGACTTGTAGGAACTTGCGAGTCAGACAGTACACGCACACCCACTGGTGGTGTTCCATTAATGATATGACTAAGGCTGGATGTTCACTTTTGATGGTATAAGAGCTGTGAGCAGAAATTTAGCTTCTTTTAATTTCTTCAGTTAATCTCTAGAAAAATGTATACATTTAAATAATGTAAACAACTTAATTATCACAGCCATTCTTTGAGTTTAAGGAATTTTGTACTAAATTTGATCATTACTTGCAAATCTGATTTTGTTTAGCTAGCGTGAGAAAATGCTGGTTCATATACTTCAAAACTGTATTATATTGAACTACATCGAGGTATCACAATTCCTTTAGCATTTTTATTTGGAGTTTTATTTTAAAGAAGCTTCTAGTGGTAGGTGGGGGCACTCACCATCCACTCACTCGATGTAGTGATGCTCTCAGTTGTCTGCCCTTTCCTCTCCTCCATCCATCTTTCCTTCAATCCTCTTCTGTATTTCTTTCCTTGTTCTTCTGCCTACAGGTGACTTTACGCTCCAGCTTCTGTCTTTCCTTCATTCTTTCCTCGTCCTTCTACCTGTGGGTAACTTTGCACTGAGTGACAGGCCAGATGGTTTCCTGGTGTACAGGAAACCATTTACTACACTGGGTGGTAACCATATAACCAAATTTTGGCGTCTGGTGGTTTAGTGGGTAATTACAGCACTCCAATCGGATTGAGCTGATGAAGGTTTATATCCGAGGGATGGTTGGCGTTTATTGTTCACGTAATGCCACTCAGGGATGAGTGAGGCTGGTCACTCTCATCTTAAATGTCAGGACCAACTTGCCTAGCCCGGGGCTCCTACGCTTCTCTGTGGGCAACTTAAGTTTGGATGATGGATAGATGGATGAATGTAAAATGATAGGTGTACAATATGTTTATATTTTAAAATGTTATTAAGGTTCATTATTACTCATAAGTAATGTCTTTGCCACTGGGCAAATACAGGTTGACATTCAAAAATCCGGCCATCGAAAATCCGGTTCCTTCAGATTTCCGGCATAGATTTCGGAGTGCATTTTCAAATTTACCGTGTTGGCGCGCCACTGTTTTCTGGAGGTGCTGTTTATGTTTTGATGGCACTGTACTCTAGAATTAGCTGTTGGGTCTTGCTTGCACCTGCTAACAGGCATTCCTGCTCATTCCTTCTCATTTTATCATTTATTTGCTGCTGTATAGCCCCATTATGGATTCAGCAAAGAAAAGAGGTGGCGTAAAACGTAAACATCGTGTATTGTCGATCGCAGAGAAAGTGGAAATGCTAAAAAAAAACTTAATAGCGGCGTGTCTGTGCGAACCATTTATGAAACATACGACATTGGCTCTTCAACAGTGTATGATATTAAAAAACAGAAAGAAAAACTGTTAAAGTTCTTTTCTGACATTGGATCAAAAAAGCAAATGTTTGTAAGGAAGTCAATGACGGAAGGAAAAAGTTAAATATATACAGCATATATAACCATAAAAAATCCGGCATTTTTGAAAATCCGGCACTCCTCAGGTCCGGAGGTTGCCGGATTTTTGAATGTCAACCTGTTATAGGAAACATAAAGCACAAAGCGTAACTTTTGTGCATCCCGAAAAGTATTCAGAGCTCAACCATTAGACAAATAGGGAACACATAACAGTTTAGCTTCTAAATGTAAGCCAGCTCTTGGTAATTAACAGTATATGAAATGCCTGATGTATGTAAGCTTCTGGTCATAAAACAAAGCATTTATACTCAATAGTACTGTACGTAAAACCTTTGCTGGCCGGCCAGCAGCCATAAAATGAAACAACATTTATACTTAACTCCTCCATGGCCACTGGTATCAAGTGACATTTTATCAGAGCATGGCCGCTGGCCTGGTGCAACACGACCTGTAAAAAACTGCAAACAATTTTGGGAAGGGAATGAAGGTCTAGGAGATGTTGACACAGACCTACTCAAGCCTATAAACCATACAAACAGTCAGTACATCTCATGAGTCAGTCATGAGTGGATGTCAGTCTTTTGCTTCCCTCAAGTGTTAGTATAAGCATGAGTAAGAAAGCAAGAAAGTCAAGGAAGGAAAGAAATTGCTGCACCCATTAGCTTTCTGCTGTTTTTTCTAGACCACCTAGAGTAAAAAAAAAAAAAAAAAAAAAGAATTCCATACAGGAATAAACATAAATGTAAAAAAGAGGGAAGACATTCATCCATCCATCTGTCATCCAATCCTATGTTGCCCCACAGAAGCATAGGAGCCTGGGGCTAGGCAAGTTGTCCTGACATAAACCCCAACCACCCCTTAGATATAAACCTTCACCAGCTCAATCCAATTGGAGAGCCGTAATTATCCACTAAACCACCAGGCACCAAAATCTGGTTATATGGTTACCACCCTCCATAGTACTAAAATGGTTTCCTGGTATACAGGAAACCATTTGGCTTGTCACTCAGTGTAGAGTCACCCATAGGCAGAAGGAAGAGGAAAGAATGAAGGAAAGAAAGACAGAAGAGGGAGGGTAAAGTTACCCATAGGCAGCAGGACGAGGAAGGAATGAAGGAAAGAAAGACAGAAGAGGATGGAAGGAAAGAAGGACGAAGGAAAGGAAAGGGCAGACACCTGAGAGCAGCACTACATCAAGTGAGTGGATGGTGAGTGCCTCCACCTACCACATAAAAATGTTATGGTTTCTAAATTTTAAGCCAGTCTTCAGTCAAGCATACAGTAGTCCCTCATTTATCCAGATGCGTTCGTCTTCAGTCAAGTATATACTATCCCTCATTTATCTGGATGCTCAGTATCTGGACATGTTCGTTATCCGGATGCTGGACCTTGCCTCTGTTAAACCATTATCCAGATTTACTTGCTGTTATTAAGACAGGCTTCAGTCAAGTATTCAGTAGTCTCTCATTTATCCGGACGTGTTCGTCTTCAGTCAAGTATATACTATTCCTCATTTATCCGGATGCTCAGTATCTGGACATGTTCATTATCCGGATGTTGGACCTTGCCTCTGTTAAACCATTATCCAAATTTACTTGCTATTATCCGGGCTTCATTCCCTAATGTCTAATATCGTGCTGCCATGGGGGCTAAGTCTTTTTCAGCCACCACTCCACTGAACACGGACCACAAGCCACAAGTTTATGTTCGGCAACAGCGGCTGTCCGCCTTTCTACCAAAGGTCAAAAGTCCCCTGTTCACGGCGAGTTGTGTTTCCGCATGGCCACTCGGCATCTAACAGACTGCAAGGCACGAGTAAATGTATGGCAAGAGCCCCCGTCTGCTTGTTGACAGAAGGGGGAGAATCCTGCCCAAAGCCTCACTTCTTCCCCCTCCCGTCCCTTCTCCATACCCTCCTGGCTCCCCCCCTCACTCCCTACCCTCCTCTGTGGTTATAACACTGACTCGTGAGTTTTCAAATTTTTGCAATTTATTCGACTACTACTGGTCGTATAGAAATTCCGCATGAGCCATGAGAAAGCCCATGAAATTCTGCATCTAGACATATGCTTAACTCTTGGGAGGTGCTGGGAAGAATTTTGAACTAGGATGGTGGAATTATATGAGTATAAGTTTTACCCCTGAACACTTTATTCATGCTGAATATGTATACTTTTACTTGTCAGTTTTGTCTTTTTATTAGCTTATCTTAGTATATAAACACCAGCGAAGATGTTAGTATATCATTTATATATAACCAATTTCTGGTCGCATATTTGGCCATGGAATTTTTTTGAGCCCCGGGAGCAGTCACTCGTCACAGACGACAGATTTTCAAACCGTTGTCAGTTTTTTTCAATGGATTTTGGTTCGTTCATGCATTGTTTTCATGATGTTTAGCATCCTATCTGTTTATTGCCAGATGCCTTAATCCCATAAGGAGTGGCCACAAACAGATAGCCTCCATGTCGCCCTGTCCCCCGCCATTTCATTGCCCTGCTCCCAGCTCACACACCCCCTCTCTCATATAGCTCCCCACTCCATCCCTCCACCTCATCTTAGGCCCTCTCTGCCCTTCCACCTCACTCATATACACTCTCCTTGTCAGTCTCTCACTCTCCATCCTCTCCACATGGCCAAACCACCTTAATGTGTTTCTCCTAATGCTTCCTGTCACATCCACATCCACACGACAATGCTCCTTCACTTCCTCATTTGTCAGTCTGTCTCTCCATGTGACTCCACATGCTTCTCTCAAAATACTCATTTCCACTGCTGTCACTACTGACTTTTGCCCCTCCAACATGGTCCAAGCTTCACTTCCATACGTTAGAGTTGGTACCACAATACTGTCATGTAGTAGCTTTTTCACTTCCATGCTCATTTCCGTTTCTTATAACTGCTTTCAAGGAACCAGCAACCCTCCTTCCCTGTTGTAACCTTTTAAGCACTTCTCCTCTAAACTTCCATCCTTACTCATCACACCACCTAAGTACTTAAACGCTCTTACATTTTCCATTTCCTCCTCTTCCAACCTCACTGGACATTCACTGACTTCACTTGTCTTGAAGACCATCACCTTACTTTTCCCTACATTCACCTTTAGATTCTTTTTCTTACACACTCTCCCAAACTCATCGACCAAGCCTTGCAACTGTCCTTTGTCTTCACTTAACAACACAGTATCATCTGCAAACAACAGTACAGGTAGTTTCGAAACACTGCCCTCTCTCACTAGGGCCGCTCCAACATTCACTTCCCATCCATATACAGATTGAACAACCTTGGAGACATGACACATCCTTGTTTCAATCCAACTTTCAAATAGAAAAATTCTCTCAGTTCACTGTCCACACGCACTGCAGCCACAGCATCTTCATACATACTCTTCACGGACTTCAGCAACTTCCCATCTGCTCCATATATTCTCAATACTTTCCACAGTCCTTGTCTATCCACCCTGTCATATGCTTTCTCCAAATCCATGAAGGCTGCATACAACTTCTTTTCCTTCTCTAGAAACTTTTCCACTAAAGATCTAAGAATGAATATCTGATCTACAAAACCTCTTCCTTTCCTAAAAACCTCCCTGTTCTTCTCCAACTAATTCCTCTGTTACTGTATTTCTCAAACTCTGTCAATAAGTATCCTACCATATACTTTTCCTATTACACTAAGAAGGCAAATGCTCCTGTGATTACCACACAGTTCTTTTTCCCCTTTTCCTTTGTACAGGGGAATAATTATACCTGACTTCCAATACTCCAGGACTCTACCTTCCTCCCAGGCCAATCTGCACATCTTCTGCATCCATTCCATTACTATCTCTCCCCCATGCTTCAGCATTTCACCACACACTCCATCAATTCCTGGGACTTTCCCCATTTTAACTGTCTTCATTGCTTCCACAATTTCCATCCTACTGATTTCTTCCTCTCTCCTTACATCCCTCCTTCTCCCAGCCATTCATACTTGCATTCCTTTCATTCTCTATGGTCAACAATTCCTTAAAGTGTTCTCTCCATCTGCCCATTTTTTCTTCCTTCTCCACTAGTAATCTACCATTTTTATCATTCACTCCCAACTAACTCTCCACTTTACACTCAAATTCCTTCCAGATTCCTCATCCACACTCTTCTTACTCTCTTTTACTAATCTTTTCACCTCTTTCTTCCTCTCTACATATAACTCTCTCTTCCGTCTCTCAACTTCTTCAACGCCCCTGTTTCTCATCCACTCACTATATGCTTTCTTCTTTTGTGCCGCAGCCTCTCTTGCCTTTTCAGTCCACCATGCTGTTCCCTGCATCCCCTTTCGTTTTCTCATCACCCCAAACACCACCTCACATGTTGCGCAGATTTCTTCTGTGCACACACCTTCCACGTCCCCCATCTGCTCCAATCTATGGTTATTCAATCTCTCCACTTCCCTCCTATTTTCTGCCTTTTTTCCATCCTCCTGTAACTTTTCCACCCTCCTTATAAGAACTACTTCCTCCTGTCCTTCTCTTCTTCTATTTTTCCATTTTGTTTGGACTTTGATTCTGACCACCACCAAGTGGTGGTCCGAAAGTCCACTCCCCCATCCCCTGTATACTCTTGCATCCATTACATGCCTTCTCATCCTTTCATCCACATACACATAATCAGTCATTGCCTTCCATTCATTCATTTCACCACCCACCCTTTTCATCACTCACCATATATACCTATGGATCATTTTGTGCCTGAAGAGGGCTATCACCAACCCCCTCCCAGCACAAATATCCACTAAAGCACTGCCATTCTCATCTATCTCTGTATGCACACCCCACTCACCAACTACCTGAGGAGTGTGAATATGTAGAGAAGGTTATCCGGTCGTATCGTCGATGGGAGAGGCACTAGGAGAGAGTAACGGTGAAGCGTTGTAGGAGATGTCAATGTAGGCCTTCTCTGTTCCGTTATCCTCTTCGTATTTTAAGTGGGATGATGAAATAGGCAGATTTGGGTCGATGGAGTTTATTGAGACAGTTAGTTATATGAATAAAAGTTAATATCTTGGCGTGACCCATGTAGCCAGTGGTTAGTAGCAGTTTGTGCTAGCTGCAGTCCTCCTTTCCTCTCACTCTTCCACTCCCTATCGCTCTCTGGGAATCTCTCCCTTGTTCACTCCTTGTCTAATTCTGTCTCTTCTGTTCTATAACTCTCCTACACGTGACATCGGACTTATTTCCCTCTCTAGCTTCCGCCTAAAGTGTGTGGGCATACGTTTGTGCATGCGTGTGTGTCGGTCACATTGCCAGGACATGATCAGGGGTGTTTGGCATTCCTGATTAGAGTAAGAGAATGTTTAGTTGTCTCTTCCTGGAGAACTCAGACACCTGTTTTACATATTGTTACCTGTAGCTATAGAGTTACACACTGTAGTTACATATAGTACTGTGAGTCCTCGATAAATTAAAGGGATAGGAACCAAAAAAAAAACTTTTGTAATTTGAAATTTCGTATATCGGAACGATTTTCCCTATTGAAATATACATAGAAATGAGGGGATGCGTTCCAGGACCCCCTCATACCCCCCATCTAAACTTTACCCCTCCTATTTTGAAGTAAGTCATACCTGTACAAGTAAGTAATACCTGTATATGTAGAGAATGGGGTGACCATTTTCCTGTACATCTTTTTCTTGGTCACAGTGGTGGAAGCTGCAAGGCCTAAAGCACGCCCAATCTCCGAGACTCCCTTCCCCTCCTCGTGGCATCTTATAATTTCCAATTTCCTCTCCAGAGTTAGAGTACGGTGCTGCTACTTCTTTGTGGCAGGCTTCCCTGATGCTGGAGATGATGCCGGGCACTTGGGAGGCATGTCTAAACAGAGAAAAGGTGTAGAGCTGCGAAAATAACCTCATGTACAGCAATGCTGCGAGGAGTGACATGGACTACTGGGATAATTCTCCGTGAAATCAATTCGCGGTCAGACAGTTCCCCGTCAAAACATGGACGATTCCCCGTCAGGACAATTCACATCCAAGACGATTCCTCGTCATTCTATAGATATACTTAATATTAATTATTAATTGATTAATACTCTAATAACTGATTTCATGGGGACCTATCAAGGTGTGTATTCATTGAATAGCATAGGCTTTGGATATTATTTATAATTCACACTTGTGGTCAATAATTAACTTGCTTCTGCCTCACTGTACTCGACTTTGAATTATAATGTGGTGTCTCCCACAGCTGTCTTCAGTAATTTTTATTGTAATTTTTGGATGCAGTAGGTTGAGATTGAGTGATAAGCTGAGAATGTACACGTAATATGAAGATTATTCGTATAAGTTTAGAGTACAGTAATCCTTCCACTATCCAACGTAATAGAGCCAAAGGCATGACCAGACAGTGGTCTTATCAGGATAGTGGCCCTCAAGCTCCAGCACAGGTCATTCCTGACCCTGACCTAACTTAACCTAAATCAGAAAACCACCTTCCTACCTCCCTACTGGACATGCATAGCACTTATTTAAGTCTCCTTTCTAATAAATAATGCACACAAAGCATGAATTAATTGAATTTTAACCAAAAAATGATGATTTAGAGGTGAGTAAGGCATATGGGCTCACAACTTGCCACCGTATTGTACGTAAGTATCGGACATGGAAATCACTATGAAAATCACCCTTTCTCACTTTTTATGCACTAAAATCATGAACACAAAGCATGAATTCATTTTATTTTAACCCCAAAATGATGAATCTGAGTTAAGTAAGGCATAGGTGTTCACTGGGTTGACAGCTTAGTGTAAGTTAGTATCGGACATGGCAGCCACTATGAAAATCATCTTTTCTCACATTTTATGCACTAAATTATTGGATACAAAGCATCAAATACAGTAAATGATGTAAATTGTTACCAGAAAAATGGTCAATAAGAGTTAGGTATGGCAAAAGTGTTCACCAGAATACAGCATGCTGAAAGTAAGCACCGGACATGAAATTCACTGGCATTCACCTTTTTCACAGCTAGTGCACTAAAATATTGAACACAAAGCATGAATTCATTTAAATTTAACCCAAAAAGGATGAATTTGAGGTAAGTTAGGCACTGCTGTTCACTGACTTGGCAGCTTAGTTTAGGTACCAGACATGAAAATCAATGGCATTCACCTTTTTCACAGCTGGTACACTTCAGTACTAGTGGTAACCATGCATGAAAAAATAAACTGAAAGCAGGAAATTATGATTTACATTTATGGGAATTTTTTACCACTTTACAGCA
>JAGKTI010027791.1:0-13156 GCA_018397915.1 Birgus latro | reverse complement strand
GATAGAAGAGTTGAGAGGTAGGATGGGACTGGAGTGTATTGGTGTTGTGATGAGAGGTAGGCTGAGGTGGTTTGGACATGTGGAGAGGATGGGGGATGATAATTGGGTGCAGAGGGTGAGAAGTGTTAATATTGGGGGAGGGGTTGGGAGGGGTAGACCGAGAAAGACATGGGACGAGGTCATTAAATGTGACTTAAGGGTTAAGGGACTGAATAGGGAGGCTGCCAGAGATCGAGCAGCGTGGAGAGCCGCCATTAGGTGACCAAGGCCGACACATGCAGGCATGTTGGAGCCTTCAAAAACGAAAACGATAACAGCACAATATAATCCTGATGCCAACAAATCCAAGCACTAATTTTCATTTTCCCCCTCCCTGAAACTTCATAATCAGTTCTTTCCCCTTGCTCCATTGTTAGCAGGAAAAAGGACAGGATGATGATGATACAGCTAATTAATAACAATTAAAGCTACGTTTTTAAATTTCACTGTAACCTTCAATGTAGAAGTCAAGCTACAAGAATGCTCTCCTTTTTACAGAAAAGGAAATTGATTTACCCTTCGTTTGACACCAGTACTGAACATATCAGCAAGGAAACACTTCAAAGGGATGCTTAAACAAATCAAGGCATTCCTCATTAAGAATTGGGAATTTATTAAATTTATTTACTCATGAAATTAGCAGAGTAAATCTGAGGAAACTGGGAAGTATACTTTAAAGGCATCAATGGAACTTTAATAATTTTTCTGAGTTTTACTGTGGCTTTAATTGATGGGGGGGGGAAAAAAAAAAAAAAAAAAACTTTCAATGAGAATTTCCGGTCTGCAAAAAATTTGATACACTTCAATTCTACAGAACATGATAAAGATCTTGACTGACTTTTCATTTACCCTTCAGAAGGGCAGTGATCTTTTGCAGATGAATGATTAAACAGCTTTGACCTCACCTGAAGATTTCAAGACCAGAATAGTTCATACATCTGAAGGAAGCGCATTCTCTCAAAAAAATAAATAAATAAATAAAATAAAAATCACATATATGTATATATTCAACCCTCGAACTGGAAGACCCCTATTTCCCGGAATTCGGATTTCCCAGACACAGGCTAAGATCGGACAATATTATCAAATGCCCATACAAGTCCGGGATTCTCACAAAAGTCCAGCCATTATTCTCTCATATAAAACTATAAGCAGTCTGCTGCACAACACAGTATAATTTTGGCAAGGTTTTGACTCGATAAAGGCCATTTGTAACATACACAAGAACATATTTTCATACATGAAATGCATCTTGGCCACCAAACTGCTTCACGCCACCAGTTCCTAACTCATGGCAATATCCCACTTGCCTCTTACCTTTCTCAAGTGCCACTATAAATAGTTTATTGCATAACACAGTAAAATTTACGGAAGGCTTGGATACAATAAAATTCACAAGCAGTTAAAAAAAATATTTTCTTATGGACAAACTCAGTGGGATCCACTCCTAATCAACTTAGCTCACCCGACTCGGTGCGACTGAATACCGAATCGGCACTTTTCATTGGAAAATATTTTAATTTTTTTTGCCACAGTGGCTCATACACACCTAATTATCTGAAGTCCACTTTAAAAAACTGTACTTAATATAACAATTAAAACATTAGGTTTCGGAGCTAAAATACGCCAATGTTAGCAGATGTTTCCCCTTGAGATCGTCAGTTTTATATCACGCTCAGCTGATCAGTGGTTGGCTAATGTTAGCAGATATTTCCCCTTTTAGATCGTCAGTACACCTTAGCAGACTTTTATTTTGCAAAAATATTTATTCTGAGTAAAAAAAAAAATGTATCTGCACTGTAAATCGATATTTATTACAAAACAAAAGTCCGTCAGGGCGAGTTGTTAGGCTAGAAGCAAAACAATTCTGCTAACTTAGCAGATATTTCCCCTTTTGGATCATCAGCACACCTTGGCAGACTTCTATTTTGCAAAAATATTTATTGAGAGAGAAAAAAAAAAGTACCTGCATTGTAAATCGATATTTATTACAAAAACAAAAGTCCGTCAGGGCGAGTTACTAGGCTAGAGGCAAAATAATTCTGTTAACTTTAAGAAATTTTCGCTCTGAATCCTGATTTTCTATTAATAATTAAGCACAAATTTTTGACTGAAATTCAAATGATCAGGTGTGCAAACCTATATGGTGATAAAGATTAAAATATTTTCCAATTAAAATTGCCGATTCGGTCCACGATTGAATCTTTTTTTTTTTTTTAATGCATGGAAGACGGAACCAAAGGCCATGGGCCCACATGCTATTCCTTCCAAGAAAAAACAAAAAACAATTCAAAAGAGAGCCAAATTCAAGATCCATTCATTTCGAGATGCCTGGACACACTGCATTTGAAAGACTGGAGATCATTGGAAGTACGAAATACAGACAAAGGAAGACAGTTCCGGAGTTGAACAGTTGCATAAATGAAGGACTGGCAGTAACGGTTAACTCTTGCATTAGAGAGTTGGACAGAAAAGGGATGAGGGTTTGTTGCTAGATGGGAGCTATGTGCCTGTCGTAGAGGTGGAGGGATGGAAGCAGACAGTTCAGAGGAACAGTGACCGTCGATGTAGCGACAGAAGAGAGATAAAGATGCAACAGTGCGGCAAAGAGACAGAGGTTGAAGGGAATCAGAAAGAGGAGGAGAATTAATGAGACGAAAAGCCTTTGACTCCACCCTATTGAGAAAAGCTGCATGTGGGGAGCCTCCCCACAGGCTTAAATGGTGTACAGGAAACATCTGGCTTGTCACTCAGTGTAGAGTCACCCACAGGCAGAAGAACAAGGAAAGAATGAAGGAAAGAAAGACAGAAGAGGGAGTGTAAAGTCATCCGTAGGCAGAAGGACAAGGAAAGAATGAAGGAAAGACAGAAGAGGATTGAAGGAAAGTAGGATGGAGGAGAGGAAAGGGCAGACACCCAAAAGCAGCACTACATCGAGTGAGTGGATGGTGAATGCCCCACCAATAATAAATAATAATAATAATAATAAAAATATGCATAAAGAAAAAGTCATACTTGTATTCACAAAACCAGATGGAGTAGTGTTCTGGGTCAAACTTTTCCCAGAAGTAAGGAACAGATTTTTCCTCATCGTTGTTGGAGTAGAACCGCTTGAAGTCATCCAAGTTGAAGTTGCTGCAAAGAGACATGAGGAATATTATCCAGTGAAACTAAAAACAAACTTCCTTTGAAAAAACAATAACCTGAATTCTTTAAAAAATTCAGTAACACATAGTAAAAGTGGATTTATTGAATTAAGGTAGGTGGGGACACTTACCATCCACTCACTCAGTGTAGCGCTGCTCTCGAGTGACTGCCCTTTCCTTTTCCTTCCTTCCGCTTCTCTTTCCTTCATTCTTTCCTCTTCCTTCAGTCTAAGGGTGACTCTACACTGAGTAACAAGCCAAATGGTTTCCTGTACACCAAGAAACCATTTACTACGCTGGGTGGTAGCCATATGACCAACTTATGGTGGTTTAATGGGTAATTAGGTGCTCCAATCGGACTGAGCCTGTGTAGTAGTATTTTGAAGGGATGGTTGGGGTTTATTGCCCACATAATGCCACTCAGGGATGAGTGAGGCTGGTCGCTCTCATCTTAAATGTCAGGAATTACTTGCCTAGCCCCGGGCTCCTACACTCCTGATGGGGCAACACAGGATTAGATGATGTATTTATGTGGATTTACTGAATGCTTTAAAACCTAAAGATTCCCTAAACATGAAATACAGTAAACAAAAAAAAAAGGTATGCAAATGTTTCATCATCATCATCATCATCATCTAATCCTGTGTTGCCCCATGAGGGTCATAGGAGCCCAGGGCTAGGCAAGTTGGTCCTGACAGAGATGAGTAACCAACCTCGCTTATCCCTGAGGGGCATTATATGAGCAATGAACCCCAACCACCACTTGGATATAAACCTGCACAGGCTCGATCCGACTGGAGCACCTTAATTACCCACTAAACCACCAGGTGCCATGATATGGTTATATGGTTACCATCCACCATAGTAAATGGTTTCCTTGTCACTCAGTGGAGAGTCACCCATAGACAAAAGGAAGAGGATGGAATGAAGGAAAGAAAGACAAAAGAGGAAGGAATGAAAGAAGGAAGGAAGAGTGGAAAGGGCAGTCACCCGAGAGCAGCACTACAATGAATGAGTGAACGGTACGGTAAGTGCCCCCACCTACCATCATGTTTCCAGATATAAATTTACTTGAGGACTAATATGACAAAGTCACCATTAGTAAGAATGTCAATTCAAGCCAGACTCATTATTAAACAGGTGCTCCTTACTTTATAACCTTCAGGCATATGATGTTTTGCTTTAGTTGCCAATTTATTATTCCTTTTTCCAGTAAACAGGTGGCCCATTCCTGGCTTTACAATAGCCATGGTGGAGAAACATAACTAGCACAGAACACACTGGGTTTAGTAGTTTTTTTTTTTTTTTTTTTGGGGGGGGGGCATAAAAATGGTGTGAGAATAACATACAAACAGTCCTTCAAATGCACACACTTCCTCAGTGCAACCCAATCACATAACAAGGGATCACATAACATGGGATGTCTGCAATTAACAATTATAATCCATCCATCAATTATCCAATCCCATGTCGCCCCACAGAGGAGCGAAGGAGCCCAGGGCTAGAAAAGTTGGTCCTGACATTTAAGATGAGAACCACCAGGCGCTAAAATTTGGTTATATGGTTACTACCCAGCATAGTAAATGGTTTCCTGGTGTACAGCCTCACTCATCCCTGAGTGGCATTACGTGAGCAATAAACCCCAACCATCCCTTGGATTTAAACCTTCACCGGTTCAATCCGACTGGAGCACCATAATTACCAACTAAACCACCAGGTGCCAAAATTTGGTTATATGGTTACCACCCAGGACAGCAAATGGTTTCTTGGTGTACAGGGAACCATTTGGCTTGTCACTCAGAGTAGAGTCATCCACAGGCAGAAGGATGAGGAAAGAATGAAGGAAAGAAAGACAGAGGAGGAAGTGTAAAGTCACCCATAGGCAGAAGGGCAAGGAAAGAATGAAGGAAAGAAAGGCAGAAGAGGACTGAAGGAAAAAAGGTTGGAGGAAAGGAAACGGCAGACACCCGAGAGCAGCACTACATCGGGTGAGTGGATGGTGAGCGTCTCCGCCTACCACAATAACAATAATAATAATAATAATAATAATAATAATAATAACAACAACAACAACAGTGCAGACTCGTTAATTTAAGTTAGCAAGCCAAAACACTAAAGTGAAACAGGGTAATTTTGCCATGATGCCATTAGCTCCAATTCAAAGGCCCATAGTTCCCAAACTTGCATGGATTCAGCTTCTGTTGGGCTTAGGTTTTAGGGGAATGCTGACCTAACATAGTCATGTGCAAGTTCTGATCCACTATGCTAAAAAATGGCACTGGAGATATGAAAGTTTACTGAAAATTTTCAGCTAAAAAAAAAAAAAAATACATGTTTCAAGTTGAAAGTGGTTCAGAATTATTTGCACTGTTCACACATTCACGCAAACAAAACTGTACTCTGCCATGCCCTCGTGCCATGGGAGTTCCACCTTACCAACCGTGGAACAACCGGTGAAACAATGATGGATGCCATCGATGTATAGTTTGCCCAATACAAAGAATGGGCCCTACTGTATGGCATCTTGGGCTACCTAAGCCTAGTTATAATCAATTGTGTATGATATGTAGCGTGGTATTATAACAATAACAACAATTAGGTTGTGGCAAACTTACTTGTCGGGCAGGGCAATTTCGCCGCGAGACACTTGTTTTTAAAATCTGTCGCATGGGCAAAAGAATTTTTTTTTTTTTACAAAAACAATTATAAGTACCCTTAGCAGAAGGGATGAATGTATTGATAGAGCAGTAAAAATGTCAATATTCCATATGTGGCAGTTTGTATTTAGCCTGATAAAAACCACTGTTCACAGCAAAATTACCCTGCCTTACCCTAAACAATAAAGTTTCACTACTAATTACATTTGTCACCTGCTTTGGTTTCTGATAAAGCCATAACAAAGGTCTTTATCAGACGTAAGAGGAGGTTACTGATTTACCCTTTGCTTGACACCCTGCAAACAAGATTGTCCAGCAAGGTAACACATCAAAGGGAGGGATAACCTGAGCTACAGTGACAAATAATATCACCATCTAGACTGCCATTCTCCACCCAAAATTGCAGTGTGTGAAAGAGAGAGTCAATGAGTCTTAACATGCCTTTCATTTTTTCCTTATGTATCTTGAAACAGGACTTATTAGATACAGCCTTAACCAACCCCATGAAAACAAGTCGTCTTTTCTAAGCCTAGCATAATTATCTTTTAGTATAACAAATATACTAAGACATCACCCAGACTTGTGTTTTGGGTAGTTTGTTTTCACCTGACAGAGCTAGGCCATTTCCACAACTTGAATAGTAAGTCATGGTTGCATATAACTCAAAGCTTTACTCATGAGATGGGAATGAGTCTCCTTGGCACTAGCTGAATCAACCCCCTTATATGACTACACCCTGGTTATCATTTATCTGAACAGGGTGATGGATTTTTCTCAGGTTGGAACAAATGCACTATAGCCACTGTAACACTCATCTTGCCTCCAATCTGACTATACATGGTCACCATTTGAGTTAAAAGAGGTTAGGAATTTCTGTCAAGTTAGAATAAATGCACTACAGGCATTGCTACATGTGAACTTGACTGACCCTGCAGGTAAAGCATCAAGTGGATCCCTGGGCTTAGGGGCAGGTGGTTCTGCTGGTTCAGAGGCAGCCTCTTTCTCCTTCTTGGCTGGTGTTTCTTTCTTGGGCTGCTCCTTCTTCTGCTTCTTCTCCTGCTGCAGGAAGACATAATATAAAAGGTTATGTTCCTGCTGGCACTGGAGATTAAACTTCCTCACTCATCTTCTCCTCCTCATGTTGGTAATTTGAAAAACATTCCAGATATAAAAAGTGCACTGACTACTGAAAGGTAGAAACCACAACATAAACTTACTGCTTATGTTGGTGTGTTTCCACAATATTAACTTAGATTATGTTGGTTTATTTCCAAAGAGTTTGTTCTTCACCATAAGCTACAGATGAATTAACACCTAATTTGTGCTGTAAGTTGTAATTCATTATGGTATAAAGTTGCTTTCATTTAAAACAGCAACCTGAATTTATAAGGTCAATATACAATTGAAAGCATCAACACTGATCCAATTTGTACCTATAACCAGTGAGACCATGAGCAATAACTTTCAAAACTCAAACCCAGTGATCCAATATTCGTTACATAAATTTTTAACAGTAGTAAGAGATTTACTATTGTTCAGTTATTCCTGACAATATGATACTGCCCAACCAACCTTCTCACCACCACCGGCCTGCTTGATCTTTCCCTGCACTTCAGCGAACTTCTTGTTATCAAACTGAGCCATTTTCTCACAGAGTTTGAAGTCTCCAATGACAGCCTTGACTTGTGGTTGGTTGATCATGGTGGAGAACCAGCGGTTGGCGTTCTGGTAAGGCTTTCGGAAATTTGGATCCAAGACATACTGTGAAATAAACAATCATCAACATTCTGTCTGCAGCATTATATGGTGAAATCAAAGTATTTTAGTAGATTAACCAGCTGAGGCAGACATGTGCTGTAAAGTCCTCTCCTTTATACATGAAAACACCAACATCTTCCCAAGTTTCACAGACAAGTACAGATCTGTTTCATAGCCCTTAGCCCCCTCCAGATATTGTGTCAAAATTATGTCAGAAAAGTGCCAGAAGTGTGGCAAATCTCTAAGTAGAAATGGCAGATGCTAGCACTACCATTCCAACAAAGATGACTACCAGTGACCTGCATGTAACAAAACAGTGGGGCAGAATGCCCTCAGTTCACGAGGCAATTGTTGTGAGAGATGGTACCACCTACAATGTACAATTCTAACGGGAGCTATAAGATGTATCTGATGAGGAAGCCAACACAATGTGGTCTTGTAGCATGTGCCATGACCAGGGTGCAGCTTCCCTAAATAGGGGTAAGAACAAACCCCAAGTGCAAAATGAGGACTGCGGAAGTGAAGCCAGAACTAGAAAAGGTATCTCAACAGCTTCAACACATCAGGCCAACAAAAAGCACAGGACACCAAGCCTCAAGCTCAGAGAGGAGACTATGGTACAGGAGCAGTGAGGATAAATGTAGTGGACGAAGACATAGCACAGACACTCCATGATCTACAGAAACATGTATCAGAAATATGGGAAAATATTACACATCATCCAAGACGAGGTTACCAAAGCAGTTCAAGATCAAGTGATGGAAGCATTTGACAATGAGGAAAAAATTCCTAGTTTTCCACAGCCTCCCAAAACCAAAGCAAAATTTGACTACTAAGGAAAAAGAAAAGAATGACAAACTGTTCAAGAGATTGCATCCATCATACTGGCAGTAGAAAATGTGGAAATAACCCAGGCAATCAGACTTGGTTTTAAGAGAACCAACTCCAAACCCAGGCTTTTGAAAATCAAGGTAAAAGAAGAAAAAATCTTATCTGAACTACTAATGCATGGCCCACTGAATTGGGCAACCTTAGGCTGACTGGACGTTGCTACTCCTCATCCTGCCTAGAGTGGGAAAGGAGGTTTGGATGACGATGATAATGACTAATAAAGAACTCTTAAGAAATTCAGATCACTCAAAAGGGAGGAACATACTGTACAGTAGAGAGCTTTCTCTATATCACCCCAGACCTTACCTCAAAATAAGGAGGCAAACCACAAACTCTGTGAGGAAGTTTAAGAGGAAGAAGGAAGACACAGGAAATGAGGACTGGATGATAAAAAATGGGAAAATTGTACACAAGTTTCCTCAGGCACAACCTGTGCCAGGGGAGACAGAAGCTTAGAAAACAATCCAAGCACATCAAGTAAATATAAATAGTAGTTTAGGTATAACATTAAGTGACAATCCCTATGGTGCAAGACATGAAATAATCAAAGGATCACAGCCAGAGACCACTTTCTTGACTATAGACACAAGGCAACCAAAGGATGGTGAATATTATTTCAAATGTATTTCAACTAACTGAAACTATTAGGGAAAAAAAAAAATCAGGAATTTAGAGTTAAATTAAGCCCGACATTATATATCTACCAAAAACCTGGCAGCAACCCCAGAACATCCTTGACAGTGAACTGTGTAATGGGATACTGCACAACTACCACATGTCAAGGAAAAATAATGTTCAAGAAATTAGAGGCACAATAATGTTTTTCCATAAGCCACTTGATGTATGTGACTGCACTGAACTGGAGAATTTTACAACAGTTTTCTCAGTCTCAGTTTAAATGGATCATGAGAGGAAATGGCCCAAAAATTCTCACAAGGAGTGTACTGTATATCGAAAAAGGAACTGGACAGACATACTGTATACATGGCTCTCCATCACCTGCTACAGAAAATTGTTGATATGCAGTGCAGTGTGTTAATCACTGGTGATTTTAATTTGCCTAACATTAACTCGGAAACATCAACAACACCAGAAGACTCACTTGAACCAAAGCTTTTGGGCATCCTATCAGATAATGTCTTTAAGCAACATAACAAAGAAGTCACCCGAGTAAGAGGAGACCATCAACCAAGCACTCTCAATCTAGTCATCCCCAGTGAAGAAAATACCACTGATCAAATAAACTCATTAAATCCTCTTGGTAGAAGTGATCACTGTGTCCTAAAGTTTAACTACATCTACCACTTACCACCCTAGACTGAAACAGAAATTGCCAAGTATAACTTCCTCAAACAAGACTATGTAAGGCTCAAGGAAAAGATGAAAGATAATAACATGAGAGTTGCAAGGAAAGGATCACTTGAGATAACTGGTCAGTGGGATGAAGAAAAACAGCTGTGGTTTAATAATTAAACTAAAAGAGCCAGGAAAAACAAATTCTGTGCCTGGAAATATCAAAATAACCCATGAAGAGTAAGATATATAAAAGAGAAATGTTTTGAATAGCCCAAAGATGAGCCAGGCAAATTTTTGAACTAAATCTGTTCAGAAGTTAAATCCAACCCTAAAGCCCTATATAGGTATGCCAATAGTGACAAGCAAAATAATGACACCACAAGGAACACTCATTTCAAATAACAAGGAAACAGAATGAATAAATTTTTCAAATCTATGTTTATACATGAGGATGACCAGCAGAACTGAGAGGAAATGACTTCTTCCATCAACGTTATGCAGTCCAAGTATCTGAACCAATGGACTTGCATTCAGTAGACTATAGAAAGGACCCTTCAGATACATGAATAAGAACTTAGTCAGAATGAAACTTTTAGCATTAAATGAATTTTAAACACTTGCTGACAACATACAAAAATGTTGGAGGAATTAGCAGATCAGCTTATTGAGCCTCTTGCCATCCTTTACGAACAATCAATTCAGACTGCATCAGTACCCCAGAACTGGAAAAAGGCAATTGTATCACCCATCTGCAAAAGTTTCCACCAGGAAATTACCATCCAGTAGGCTTAATGAGTATCATGGGAAACATTTTCAAAGAAATTATCAGAGATACATGATAACGAGCTTGGAAAACAGAAACACCTTATGCAGTTACCAACATGGCTTTAGAAATGGAAGATCTTGACTAACCAATCTGTTGGAAAGTTTACATGACTGGACCAAAAAAAAAAAAAAAAAAAAAAAAAAAAAAAAAATGATATAAGGTACTTTGATTCTGCCAAAGCGTTTGTTACCGTGCGACAATGCAGACTGATATATAAGCTTTGTAGAGTTGGAATAGGAGGTAAAGTGCTGAAGTGAATTGAAGACTTAAGATTACAGTACAAGCAGTCTATCTATCTATCTATTGCCAGACGCCTTAATCCCGAACCGGGTGGCCACAAACAAATCGCCTCCATGTTGCTCTGTCCCCTGCCATTTCACTACCACGCTCCCAACTCACACCCCCCTCTCTCATATACCTCTCCACTCCATCCCTCCATCTCATCCTCGGCCTCCCCCTCCCTCTTGCCCCCTCCACCTCACTCACATACACTCTCCTCGTCAGTCTTTCACTCTCCATCCTCTCCACATGCCCAAACCACCTTAACATGCTTCTCCTAACGCTTCCCATCACATCCTCAACCACACCACAACGCTCTTTCACTTCCTCATTTGTTAGTCTGTCTCTCCATGTGACTCCACATGTTCCTCTCAAATAACTCATTTCCACTGCTCTCACTCTTGACTTCTGTCCTTCCAACAGGGTCCAAGCTTCACTTCCATATGTCAGAGTTGGTATCACAATACTGTCATGTAACAACTTTTTCACTTCCATGCTCACTTCCCTGTTTCTTATCACTGCTTTCAGCAAACCAGCAACCTTCCTTCCCTGCTGCACTCTTTCGAGCACTTCACCCTCCAGACTTCCATCCTTACTCATCACACTGCCCAAGTACTTAAATTCACTCACATTCTCCATATCCTTCCCATCCAATCTCACTGTACAATCACTGGCTTCACTTCTCTCGAAGACCATCACTTTAATCTTCCCTACATTCACCTTTAGATTTCGTTTCTTACACACTCTCCCAAACTCATCTACCAAGCCTTGCAGCTCCCCTTCATCTTCGCTCAACAACACAGTATCATCTGCAAACAACAGTACAGGGAGTTTCCAAACACTGCCCTCTCTCACAAGGGCTGCTCCAACATCCACTGCCCGACCTTGTATCTCTTTTATAACCCCATCCATATACAGATTGAACAACCATGGAGACATGACACATCCTTGTCTCAATCCAACCTTCAAATGGAAAGATTCACTCAGTTTGCCATCCACACACACTGCAGCCTTAGCACCCTCATACATACTCTTCACTGCCTTCAACAACTTCCCATCCACTCCATATATTCTTAATACCTTCCACAAACCTTGTCTATCCACCATCATATGCTTTCTCCAGAACCATAAAGGCTGCGTACAACTGCTTGCCCTTCTCTAGAAACTTTTCCACTAAGGATCTAAGAATGAATATCTGGTCTACACAACCTCTTCCCTTCCTAAAACCTCCTTGTTCTTCTCCAACTAATTCCTCAATAATTTCCCTAACTCTGTCAATAAGTATCCTACCATATATTTTTCCTATTACACTGAGAAGGCAAATGCCCCTATGATTACCACACACTGCTTTTTCCCCTTTTCCTTTGTACAGAGGAATAATTATGCCTGACTTCCAATCCTCCGGGACTCTACCCTCCTCCCAAGCCAACCTGCACACCTTCCACATCCATTCTATTACTATCTCTCCCCCATGCTTCAGCATTTCACCACACACTCCATCAATTCCTGGGGCTTTCCCCATTTTAACTTTCTTCATTGCTTCCACCACTTCCATCCTGGTGATTTCTTCCTCTCTTCTCACAACCCTCCTTCTCCCTGCCATTCCCCAGCCACTTATACTTGCATTACTTTCATTCTCTATGTTCAACAGTTCATTAAAGTGTTCTCTCCATCTGTTTACTTTTTCTCCCTTCTCCACTAGTAATCTACCATTTTTATCTTTCACACCCCCACTGCCTTCGTTGGCACCCTGTCTAGCTCTCTTTACCTCCTTCCAGAACATTTTCTTACATTCCCTCCACTTTGCACTCAAATTCCTTCCAAATTCCTCATCCACTCTCTTCTTACTCTCTCTTACTAATCTTTTCACCTCTCTCCTCCTCACTACATATAACTCTCTCGTCCGTCTCTCAGCTTCTTCGTTGCCCCTGTTTCTCATCCACTCATTATATGCTTTCTTCTTTTGTGCCACAGCCTCTCTCACCTCTTCGGTCCACCATGCTGTTCCCTGAACCCCCTTTCGTCTCCTCTTCACCCCACACACCACCTCACATGCTGCACAGATTTCTTCTGTCAATACCTTGCACACACCCTCCACGTCCCCCATCTGCTCCAATCTATATTTACCCAATCGTTCCTCCACTTCCCTTCTATATTCGGCCTTTATTCCATCCTCTTGTAACTTTTCTACCCTCCTTGTAACAAATACTTCCTCCTGTCTTTCCCTTCTTCTCTTCCTCCATCTTGTTTGGATTCTGATTCTG
>JAGKTI010027789.1:0-10239 GCA_018397915.1 Birgus latro | reverse complement strand
GTGGAGGAAAGATAAGGAAGAGAAGACACAGCAATTGTGAGAAAAGGAAAAAAGATTTAAAACCATGTATACACAGTGAAGAAATCAGTTAACTGTTGTCAATATATGGATACTTGTAATCAGATGTGACCAGCGGAAACTGACTGTAATCCTTACGTTAATTTATATTGGTATTCAGCATCCGACAACTGGGAAAGTATTTCGTGGGGTAGTTATTATAGCAAGAGGGGTTCACCAGGAGAAACGGCGGCACTTCTGAAATGTGGTAACAGACTATACATACCCACAATCCCAGGTGAGGAACCGATTACTACTGAACCAGGTCCTGTACAGCTCCACAAGCCTCACTAAAACCTAGATCTTGCTCTCCAGTCTACTATCGTGACAGTATCCGGTAGGTTGTGGTCGCTTTGTGGTCGCAGGTTTGGTGATTGCCTAATATAGTTACATTTTGTCTTTTAATAATCTACATTGATATGCCTTACGTAATTTCATATCCCAACGTGTTATGTTTAATGTATGTACTATATTAGTGTACTAATTACTATTCAGTCTTAGTGAAATTGCATCCATATCGTTTACGTCCAGCCTAATACTGATATCGTCCCCTTATCAGATAAAATGGCTGAACACCATCGTCAGAATTCCCCCACTGTAATAGCAGACCATGGACGGATTATTGCAATGTGGGAGGATGGTATAACTGCACGGGAAATTTCACGTGAAACTGGTCTACACAGGTCCACCGTTTACAAGTGGATCACACGGTGGCAACACGAAGGGTCATTAAGGACATGACCTCGTAGTGAACGACCAAGGGTAACAACGCGAAAACAGGACGAGGCTGTCGTAGAGACACGACGACAACGCCCACTGACACCAGCAGCACAGATTAGGCGAGACCTCCGCTTGACGCGCTGTGATTCCACAGCAAGACAATATCTGCACGAAGCAGACATTTACTGTTATGTCCTAGCTGTGAAAGCAGAGCTGTCCCCTGCAAATAAAGAGGCTCGGCTGGGTTTTGCTCTTCAATACAGTGTAAAAAGCGACGATTTTTTGGGAAAATGTGATCTTTACAGATAAGAAGTGTTTCTCGTCTGTGAAGGCAGGGGCGAGGGTATGCTGGAGGCTAAAAATACACGATATATGGAAGAGCACATAGCGCAGACAGCACATAGTTGTCGTGTAACCAGAGCCCTTTGGGGGTGGATGAGTGCATCAGGTCCAGGTGAGTTGAGGAGTATGTCCGTATACTAGAGGAGGTTCTGCTGGCCACCGTGCAAGTGATGGCCATTCCTGCTCCTCAGACATTCACCGTTGTCCATGATATGAGTCCAGTCCATATGAGAATGTAGGGCCCAAGCACATCCTGAGTTCAACATCCTGGACTGGCCTCCAAAGGGAGCATATATGGGCTATTATGGTGAGGGACTGGGATGTTGGACAGAAGCGCACTACTGCTGCTATTGTGCGCTATGTGCTTCCTAGGAAGTGTGGGAAAGCATCCGCCGCCGCTCAGATACTTGTTCCAACATTGTAAAATCCACGAGGAAGAGGTTAAATGTATCACTGATGATGGGGGAGGGTGGACATCTTACTTATCACTGATGCTGGGGGAGGGTGGACATCTTACTTATCACTGATGCTGGGGGAGGGTGGACATCATACTAAACCTTTATATAATGATATGGTATACTTTTACACACAATTTGCTTACCGTTATAAAAAAAAAAAAAAACTGCTGCTGTCACGTGATTTTGTAACACCCATAATATAAGCTTCAAGAGTATAAAGAATGGTATATGTACAGTTTAATATATCTCATATCCTGATCGTAACTAGTCCTGTATGTAATCAGTGTCTAAAAGGAGTTACAGTATTAATGAATGGATGATAACCTACAAAATGCCATTGGTGCAGATGTCAGACTTAATTAAACGTTACATACCAATTACAGTAAAAGAAAGAAAACATGGTGCAGGTTATCAAAGTGGATTTAGTGTAACTGATCATAATTACACGACAGTTAAGCCCTTTCCACACAGTAAGTCAGGTAAGCGCCCATAATACGATAACTAACCCACGAAATACGTCCCCAGTAGTCGGATGTTCCATATCTATATAGGTTAACGTAAAGACTGCAGCCAGTTTCTGCTGGCCACATCTGATCACAAGTATCCCTATATTAACAACCATTAACTGATTTCTTCCCTGTGTATACGAATTTTATTTTTTTCCCTTTTCTCTCAATTACTGTGTCCTTTCTTCCTACCTGTCCTCCACGCATAATCTTATGACCCATTGTCAAACTACATGGTAAGTCACCCTCTCTCTCTCTTAGTAACTGATGCTTATTATTGTCTTAGCCATATTTCTCACGTCAAAACACTGGATATCGCCTTCCCTATCTGTACGTTCTGTTTGCTGTTTACTAATACTTTCTTCGCCTGTTATATCATTTTCACGTGGAGCCGTCCTTTTCCATTAACATCCCCACCCCCTCCCTGGTCTCCCTCTTCCCCAGCCTGGCGTAGCGAGAGACATCTGTGTGTTGGGGTCTGAAGCACACTGCTGGTAGAGGACTGTCGGCGAACTTTTGCTCCCGATAGTACTTGTTCAGAAATTTTCGTAGAATCCGGTAATAAGGCATAATGAAGCTGTAATACGTTAAGCAAATGAAGTGGTAGTGGTGTACCCGAGTCTCCTGTGACTGTATGATCAGAAGGATAATATGAACGATGATAATGATTACGATGATTATGGTGAAGATGATGGATGATTGATGATTATGGACATGAAGAATAATGATGGATCTCTGTAATGATAAATCATGATGATGAGTATTATTATTCATTTTTTGAGTAAACAAGACCAAGAGATGGGTTCTTCAAATGCTAACAGACACTAGCCTTCTCATGCTCGGACAACTTAAATGTTCTCTTTTAGCAAACGTGAAACTACTTTACTTTGCTAAATATTGTCCTTGTACGGTGAATGTATTTTTACCATTACCATTAATCCATTCACTATCAGGACAACTCTAGTGTTCTACTGTAGTTACTGCTAAACGATTTTATTCAACTGAATGCGAGTCTTTGGAGTATTAATGCAAATACCATCACCATCAACCCTCCCATGCTTCAGATGCTTCAGATTACTCAGTGTTTACTACTGCATTCCAGCTATCAACAGACTGTTATTCATTTCAGCGTGAGTCAAATAAGCATATGTGTGCTGGAAACCCTAATCCCAGTAATTATGCGAATGGATTTTCACCTCTGTTACTGGCCACTGCCCATCTCAGCTGACCCCGACTCTAGTTAGCATCAGTACTGACTCCACTGCGACTCAGTTTGGAGCACGGTGTATGAGCAGGGATACGGATCAACCTGTGTCGAATTCCGAGGGGAAAAAGGAGGTGGAGTCGAACTCAAGTGCTGAGGACCTCCACCATAGGATGCAGCAGCCAACTCTTACTGAATAACCTGATGTGACCACCCTCTCGAAAATACTTTTGGAAACAGATATAATGCTGTTGTCCTGATAGGTCAGTGGAGGAAAATGAGGCGTGGCTGCTGGGATATACGAAGAGTGGCTAGAGGTGTGGAAAAACATTTCTCTCACTCGACTCAAGCCTCTTTTACAGTCCCTCCTTTAGTTTAATGATAGAGTGTAAGAAGCCCTCGAAGATATCGAGTCGTAAGTTAAAGAAATTATTTTGAACTTTTGCATGAGAGCCTAGTAATGTAACTGTTCCCATTTAATACTCTGACAGCCTGATTTGATTTTGTCTGATTGGGTTGTAAGTGATTCTGATTTAGTTAGAAGTGTCCCACTGTGGCCATATCTATTATATACAAGAACTAAATTCTGTGATGTGCTGTGTAGAGATTTTGTAAGTAAAGTACGGTTTATTTGTTTGTGTCATTGCATTTTATTTGACCCTTAGAGTCAGGAATCTCCTGGCACGGTCCCTGGCAGAATTAAAATGGCAACTTCTGCCAGGATGGCAAAGTGCGTTTGCTTTAAGCCTAAATAATTATTTATCATGGTGCTGACGACGTTTGATGATGTAAGAGCATTTTCGCAAACGAAGCCTAGACAATCTGAGGTGGAAAATCTGACCAAATCTTAGCTTAATCTGATTGCTCAGGTCTTAAGAATGAAATTTCCCAGTAATATTAATAAGCCTAATTTACTTAGCCTGATTCAGGACAAGTTGTTTAGGAAGAGTGAAGATGTTGAAACTGACCGTATCACAACTGGTCATGAGCTTAGGGAACAGGAGCCATCTTTTCATGGTGATGGTAATGATAAGAATCTTGAGCTTTTGGAGCTTTGGAACTTGAACTAGATCAGGAGTAGAAATTTAGGCAGCATGGTGGTTTACCCAGGTCTTGTGGTGCCTATGCTAGTGACTCTCTTGATGATGCTAAGAACATTAAAATTAGTCCTTATTATTAGTAAGCAAGATATCACTACTTCCAAATGTTTGATTAGGTGGAAGGCCGTCTTTCCTGTCTTAGGGACTCTTGGTCGATATTACTGCAGAGTGTACTTACAGGTGAGGCACAGGTTTACAATGCTTTATCTGTTGATCGGGTGTTAATTATGAGGTGGTAATGGAAGCATTTCGTAGGGCTTATGAACCTGTACCAGAAGCTTACAGCCTCACGTTTAGAACCATTTACAAACAAAAAAGTCAGACCCATGTGGAATATGCTAGAGTAAATCAAATACTGCCACTCAGGGATGGGTGAAGCTGGTCACTCTCATCTTAAATGTCAGGATCAACTTGCCTAGCCCCGGGTTCCTACGCTACTAATGGGGTGACAAAGGATTGGATAATGGTGATGATGAAATCAAATGTATTTCAAGATACATTTGATTATTGGCTGCACTCATAAGAAAATTATCAAGGATTATACTGTGTTGAAGAACTCATGATCTAGAACTTCATTAGGAATCCTGCCAAGTATGTTCCCAGCCACCTAGTTGAGAAAGGGGTTGATAACGTAGCTGTGACAGAAAATTATAGTGTTATCCACTGATATGATTCTAACCCTATTTCCTTTGGTTCATATGGGGGAGTGGATCAAGAAAACTCTGTAAACGTTTCACCTTGAAAATCAGTTAAGATTTTAAGAAGCCAGTGTTTTTTTTACAACGCCTGAGCTGATGTTGTTCTTGTACACCGTAAGGCTGACCATAGGAAGAACAACTCACTTGGCAACGACCTTCCTATTCTGAACCACTGCTGTTGGAGCCTGTGGCAGTGTGAGACAGGGACTTAACAGTGGTGCCAGGAGTGTGGGTCATAAGAAAAGTGCTGCAGTGATCAAACCTTCGACATGGAGGCAGAACATGACGAGAAGCCAGGCTAAGCAGGATGTGTCACTGGCTGCATAAACACAAAGTGTATAATTACAGGCATAGTAAGAAGGACAGAAAGAACTCAACGAACGATTTCAGGAACAGAATGAAGGACAGAAAGAACTCAAATGACAATTACAGGCAAGAAATGAAGAAATCAAAGAACAATTGCAGGCACAGAGTAAACAGCTAGAGGAACAAAGTGAAGAACAGAAAGTACGATATGAACAGCTTCAAGAGGCATTACAGGAGCAACAGAGGGAATTACAACTGAGGATGCAAAGACGGTTAGATGCTTTCATGGGGAAAATGAAGGAAGAGAAGCAACAGTTGAAAAAGGAAATATACACTGAGCTACGGCAGCAGAAGTATGAGGTAAACAATAATGTGATGGAGTGCAAACAGCATAAAGATAACCAGTTGAAAACAATTAGTGAGGGAATTGTGATGGAGTGCAGACAGCATGTATATACTCAGATGAAGCATGTAGTCGACCATGTGAAGACAATTAGTGAGAAAATTGAGGCTGTAGAGAAATACTGCACTTCTGAGCCTCAGGTTAGCGTACAGCGGGTATATGAAAAGAATGGACAGTGTATGGTGAATCGTGACGGATCCCAAGCATCTAAAGGTAGCATTAAAAAGTTGAATAATCAGAATGCAGCCTTGTTCGTCAGCAGCTCCCTAAGGTGTTACAGACGGAAAGTCCATCACTCCCGAAGTCTTTAAGAAGTTCCACATTAAGGGCGTTTGTCTAGCACTTATGCACTGGCTTCTCATATTCTCAGGATTTGCAGACGATTCTCTTCAGCTTATTAAAGACCCTTAGCATTGAAGTAATTTACTGAAGAACGTAATTATCTACTCCTTCATTTCGTAATATATCTCCTAACCATAATAAGATCATCTGAGGTATAAATAATGTAATGTAGTAGACCTGACATATAAGGATCGGACATAGGACATGGTTCAGATAGCGACATGGAATGTAAGGGGTGCGAATGATGAGGTGAAAGAGATTGTCCATGTGCTTGAGGTTGCAAAAGTGGACATATGTGGATTAACGGAGACTAAGTGTATTAACGGAGACTAAGTGATGAGATGAGAGTGTCAGAGAGTGGGAGTATGGATGAAGTATATGCGCGGGAGTAGGTGAGAGTGAGAGGGCAAAATAGGGTGTATGTATTGTTGTGTGCAAGAGATGCAAGGAGAATATAAGAGAGTATGAATCAGTTGGTTCAAGGATAGTGTGGGTAAGACTGAAAGTAGGATTACAAATGCGGGCGATTGTGTGTGTGTATGCGCCAATGCAAGATCGTGCAAGCTGAGTGAAAGAAGAGTTTTTGGACAAACGTGGAAGCATGCATGGAAAAGTTTGAGAGGCATGAGAGCGTGTTTTTGATTGGAGATATGAATGGAAAAGTAGGGAATGTGAAGGTAGATGGAATAGTTGGTGACTGGGATGTGCCTGCAGAAGTGGATGAGAATGGCAGTGTTCTATACTAGTGGACATTGTGTGGGGAGTGGTGTCAGGGGGAAAATAATATATGTGTCTATGGACACTAGGAATAACTATCGAGTCGATTATTACGAGAGAATCGACTCGTGAAATCAAGTAGCGATTTCACTTTTATGCTGGCTTACTTCGCCAATTCTCTAGAGTCGAGAATTTATAAACTTTCTCAACAGTACACAGCAGAAACCAAACGCTCAAGAAGGCTGTATTAATGTATTGTTAGCCTCTGAGAAAGTTAGTTTCTCCTCTTAACATTCAAAATAATAATAATAATAATAATAAACAGGATCTTGGCTGAGCCAAACTCCTAGCTGGCACAACGGATTTAAGAATTAATACCAAGAGCTGGCCTAAGTACCAGTCGTGATTAATATAAGGAGCTGTGCTAACCTGGAGTAGCAAAAGTGTACTAAATATGTGGGGAAATCAAACACGACTGTTACATTTAACAGAGCTCAAGAAAACGAACTGTAAATTTATTAATTACATGAAAATAAATTTACGTTACATGAATCAATTCAAAATCAAAGAAAGGGAACTGCACTCACTCAAGCACTCAAACAAATAACTAAATAAAGCACTGAGCTAAATAACTAAAGAACCTTAAACCTAGGAAAAACAAAAGAAATACTAATCAGTAACGAGACCGCCGCTAATACAGTCGATCACCAAGCTGGTGGGAGCTTAAGGAATTCACGCTGATACAGCCAAGACTTCTGAGATCGCTGAGAAAAGAGACCCGCTCGAGCTTTGTGCACAGCACATCTACACTCCGAGACTGTCACTTGGACGACTGACTCGATGCTTGATCTAAACAGAGGTATTGTGTGAAAAGGGTGTGGCCACCTAACGGCTAGGGAGGCAAGTGTAAAGAAACGACAATTCAGAAATTATCGCTAAGAGGAATGCACTGTCTGTACATAAAGACAGTCACTCGCAAAAGAATGACGAAAGTTTTGAAAATCTGATGCAAATACAATTACACGAATGGACGGTTAAGAGAATGGCGAATTCTCACGGACTTCAGAACTATTCATCATTCCTACAAATCACTCGATGTCACGATTTACAATACATAATTTCACGATGTAGAAAATTCGTGACAAGAGGGTTGGTGATAGCCAATACCCTCTTTAGGTACAAAATAATCCACAGGTATACATGGTGAGTGATGAGAAGGGTGAGTGGTGAATTGAATGAATGGAAAGTGATGACTGATTACGTGTGTGTGGATGAGAGAACGAGAAGGTGTGTAATGGAGGCAAGAACATACAGAGGCTGAGGAAGTGGACTATCACACCACCACTTGGTGCTAGTGAAAATCAAGGTTCAAGTGGGATGGAAGAATAGACGGAGGGAAGGACAAGAGGAAGCAGTCAATACAATGAGAGCAAAAGGACTGCAAAAGGATGAAAAAAAAAAAAGGCAGAATATAAGAAAGAAGTGGAAGAGTGATTGGGTATATATGATTTGGAGTAGATGGGGGAGGTGGAACGTGTGTGCAAGATATTCACAGATGAAACTTGTGCAGCATGTGAGGTTGTGGGGTGAAGAGAAGACGTAAGAGGGTGCAAGGAACAACATGGTGGAATGAAGAAGTGAGACAAACTGGCACAAAAGAAGGATGCATATAGTGAGTGGATGGGAAGCAAAGGCATGGAGGAAGTTGAGAGACGGAAGAGAGTGTTTTATGTAGAGAAGTTGAAAAGATTAGTAAGAGAGAGGGATATGTCATGTCTCCATAGTTGTTCAGTCTGTATAAAAGAGGTACAAGGTAAGGCAGTGGATGTTGGAGCGGCCGTAATGAGAGAGGGCAGCGTATGGAAACTTCCATTGCTATTGTCTGCAGATGTTACCATGTTGTTAAAAGAAGATGAGAGGGAGCTGCAAGGCTTAGTGAATGAATCTGGGAGGGTGTGTAAGAAACGGAATCTAAAGGTGAATGTAGGAAAGAATAATGTTACGGGCTTTTGGAGAAACAAAGTCACTGAATGTACAGTGAGTTGGATGAGGAAGAAATGGAAATTGTGAGTGCATTTAAGTACTCAGGTAGTGTGATGAGTGTAGATGGGCGTTTGGAGGATAAAGTGCTTGAAAGGGTGCAACAAGGAAGAAAGGTTGCTGGAACTTTGAAAGCAGTAATAAGAAATAGGGAAGTGAGCATGGAAGTAAAAAAGTAGCTACATGATAGTATTGTAATACCAACTCAAAAGTATGGATGTAAAGCTTGGACCCTGTTGGAAGGACACAAGCCAGGAGTGAGTGGAGTGGAAATGAGTTACTTGAGAGGAGCATGTGGATTTACATGGAGAAACAGACTGACAAGTGAGGAAGTGAAAGAGAATTGTGGTGGTGATGTGGAAGTGACAGAAAGCGATAGGAGAAATGCACTGAGATGGTTTGTCTATGTGGAGAGGATGGAGAGCAAGAGCCTGACGAGAAGTGTGTATGTGAGTGAGGTGGAAGGGGAGGGAGGGAGGGGCAGGCTGAGGATGAGATGGAGGATAGAGTGGAGAGGTATATGACAGAAGGGTGTGTTAGGTGAGGGGAGGGCAGTGAAATGGCGGGGAACAGGACAACATGGAGGCGATTTGTTTGTGGCCACCCCTAATGGGGTTGAGGCGTCTGGCAATAGATAGATAGATAGATGGTAGATGTGCAGTTTCATCTTCTGCATTCAGAGAATCCACAGAAACAGAATTCCCAATCCTATTCTATGTAAGCGGATTTCGTTAAAATGCATGTTCTCACTTTCCCTTCTTTCTGATCGTTTTGTTTTTGGGAGAGGGGCTGACCTCCCTCATGAATCATTGGAGGGAGAGGCACGCTCCCCAAATATCGCATTAGGCAGTAGAGCCCATTATATAATATTTGCCAAGATATCAAATAATATCTACCCTGCTTTCACTGCTCCTGAAATTCCTTTGTGTGTGAGGGGGGACTATAACCCCCCTAAAAATCACGTTTGGAAAACTATATACCAAATAGCAGAAGACCTTCGGAGTAACTGGAAGAACTAATTGGGGAAGCTTCATTCAGATCTATCTATTACTGATCGTTTTTATTTTTGGGGAGGCGGCTGACCCCCTTAGAAAAATTTTGGGGGTCACGCTCCTCAAATATCACAATACAACTTTTACTAAGATATCAAAGCCATATTTGCTCTCCTTTCACCACTTCTGAGAATTTTTGTTTTGGTGAGGGGGCTGACCTCCCATAAAAATCATGGTTGGAAAACTGTATAGTGTGGAAGACTTTCCCGGTAAACAGACGAACTCACCTGAGAAGCTTCAATAAAATCCACCAAATAGCCCAGAAGGAGTTCACACACACACTCACTCTCTCTC
>JAGKTI010027788.1:0-13156 GCA_018397915.1 Birgus latro | reverse complement strand
GTGTGTGTGTGTGTGTGTGTGTGTGTGTGTGAATCTACAGGGCGACAGTCACACTGCTATGTCACTGGTGCTGAGACACAAAACTGAGGCGGTACAAGGCCTCGTCTCTCTCACACTAACAGCCCCTTTGTCTCATCAATATTACGTCTTTTAGCCTGATAGGTACTATTTCTTTGGCCATGATGCTTCCAGGCTGTCAGTGCGATATCCTTGTGTCCTAATGTAGTCACCTTAATGGCTAAAAACAGTAAAAATCCAACATTTACCTCAGGGGAATGAACCAACAGCAACACACACACCTTCGTCCTTCCATTGTCCGGCGGTCACTAGCAAAAGCAGCCAAGTAGCGACATCTATCAAGACTAGAAACTTGTCCAGCTGCTTTTACAACCACTAGATGGTACCACGGCCCCTTCATGGTAGGGGCAACTCTATTATTCTATTCCAGGTGCTGTATGGCAATAGCATTAAGTTGAGAGTGAGTCATACTACTCTGAGAGTGTTAATGCTATCTCTACTAACTCTCATGATCATACAACTCTCTTAATTTATACCAGCCAGCACCAGACGACTCTGTTTATCTGAGAGTCAAAAGTGCCTGAGTATGAAAATAATAGATTGTTGTAGAGGAGGCATCACTGACGATAGCAATATCAGCCAGGGCCGGATTTAAGGGGGGAGGGTGCTACTGAGGCTACTGCTCTGGGGCCCTCACAAGACAAAGTGAATACTGACCTTAGACATTTCAAGTCCCTAATATGGAAGCAACAGCAAACACTGCTATGTGTACTGCACAGACTTGTATAACTTAAAAATGTCGTCAGTGCCTTTATTACTGAGCTGCCAACGTTAGTCTTAGGGAGCCTTTACAAGATACTGTGCCTCAAGGTCCCCCACAATTCTTAATCCGGCTTTGGCATCACAGGTGTATAATATCGTTACTACCCATATGCTGCTGGAAAAAGATGCCTTCTCATAGTGGCACTGACATAGCTGTGCGGTTCTGGTGCCTGGTTTTGCAAACACCTCTCGCCTCCTTCCCTATATCTTGAAAGGGTAATAGTGGACTGCAGGAGGGCAACTTCAGCCTGCAGTCTACTGGTTTTACATTTCAGATGAACCGGGATTTACAACCACCACTACCACCACCACCACCACTCCTACCACTACTACTGCTACTGCTAGTAAGACCCTAGTACCACCGGTCTATCACCACCCTCATTCATGCCCCAACAAGTAACTATTGCTTTTATCTGCCACTGCCAGAGAGTTGAGTTATTCTCTCCATCTGGACTACATCATCCTCATCCCCCAACACACTACCGTCCAGTGTCACAGCTAGGACTTTAAAATGGGGTGGGAAAGAAGTGACCAGGTATATTTCAGGGGTGGCCAGGGTGACCTTGGCCACTCCACCTCTCTGGCTATGCTACTACTCCCCATCCCTCCATCTCATCCTCGCTCCCCCCCCCCCACCTCCACAGCCTCTCAACCTCAAACTGACATGCTTCATACTCTCCTCATGGCTAAACTATCTTAGAGTATTTTTAATAATTTCTTGCACATCGATACCAGCACCAGTGTTCCTTTATTTCTCATCTGTGTGACTGTCTTGCCACGTAACACCACAAGCTCCTCTCATATACAGTACTGCATTTGCTCTGCTCTCACTCTTGGCTTTTGTCCTTCCCAAGCTTCATTTAGAGTAGGAATCACAATACTGAACTATCATGTAACAAACTTTTGCAATATCATGCCCAATTTCTACTTCTTGTCACTGCTTTTGGGGATCTGACCCAAGGGTCCTTTTCTATACAGCTGAGATCAGGGGGTCACTTATTTATAGGACTAGATTAGGCAATTGATAAGTAATCACAGTAAATTACAGAAAGAAACTGAGTGTGTTGCATTTTGCCTGAACTGATAAAAGATTCTCAGCCACTATCAGCTCATTAATGGCCAGGTGTAGGGTTAATTTAACTAGTGACCAAGGAGACTAATTCATACCAAATAACTAAGGCTTATCAATTTTCATGCAACTATGGCTTAGTATGGAAGATGTGCGAGTGGCCCAGAGTACTTTGCTACAGACAGACCAAATATATTTCAGTGCAGTTCCTCTTCTATCTATAAGCCAATTTGTCAGATTTCTCCAATTTACAGTATATCACTTGTATGGTAAAAGTGACATTTTGAGTTATCTCTTGTTTATAATGACTGCCTTTATTCACTTAATCATAAACACACCTGCTTGAGAGGGGCAGCTTAACATGCTGGCACTGATGTATGCATTATACACATCCCTTAGCTTCTTATCCCCTGAAAGGAAGGTGGACTGTAGACCATCCCTCAACTCCCTCCCTATCCCTCCAAAGACTGGTGGACTGCAGGAGAACATCTTTTATCCCCTCCCTATCCCCTGAATGAATGATGAACTCCAAAAGAACATCTCTTAGCTTCCTTCTAATCCCCCAAAGGAACGGTGAACGGCAGAACATCCCTGAACTCCCTCCCTATCCCTGGCAGACTGCAGAAGGGCAATTTCAACCTGCAGTCCTCCAGGTCCACATTCAGAGGAGTTTGGGCCACAACAACATCACATACATTCTCTTAGTTAACTGCAGACAGTTTTTATGGCAAATATCAAGACAGTAAATATCCCTCTCATGCTCAGGACACCTCTAGCAGGAAACTCTAGCATCGTACTCTTTTGAACTATGCCCAGTGTTTTTATTCACCAGAGTCAGGTATGAGCAAGAATATTAGTTTCTGAGGAACATAATGACTTCTTATACTCTAAAACTTTGGTATATTTACAAATCCTCTTTAAAAAAAAACTTTTTATTTACAAAATCTGCAAGAAGAGAAAAAATTAATCGATATAAATCCCACAAGTTCCTAATGCCTTTCAATCTGACGACATATTTTCCATTTTATTCATGCTATTTCCAGATCATTAAATTCAGCTGTGGGGACTAAATGAAAGGGTTACACCCTGCCCTAGGGTGGGAAAGGAGGTCCGAATAATGATGATGATGGTGATTATCCCAAGGAAGTTAATTAGAACTATACTGAACATCAATATATACTGTATATGTAAAGGAAATCAAAACTCACCAATATTGAGTTGAGGAGTGCTTTATTGGGCCAAAAGCGTGGATTATGGGCTGATCAATAACTACTGGGTGGCAGCCTGGGTTGCTGCCTCCGGTCTCTCCCAAGGTCACCATCGTACTATTGCAACAGGTTCTGGCTGAACACCGCCAAACACGAGACACGGGCACTTAAATTAATCAGGCAAGGTGGTAGCTGTGGTCTGTGCGGTTGTGTACAAAATGGCGTTGGCATAAGATGGCCGCCAAGTGCCAAGCTGGATGAACACGGAATTTTGCCTGGCGAGCGCCTGCCAGCTATGAGGCTACCTCGCCAGATGTGGGGCTTTGGAAAGTTTCTATCCTGACACCAGATGCAAAACCACCAGGTAAAACAACGCCAGATGCGAGGCCTCACTGGACTGTTCTTTTATCTGAACCAAAATCTCAGCCACATAGCTTCTGCTACACGGCACTCCCGTCAGTGGTGGAGAATTGATCGCAGCCATTAGAGCGCTTCCACCCACCCCACCACCACCACCACCTCCACCCCCAGCCAACACCAGGCCCTCGTACTCTCGGATGTTGCGCTCCAGGGCTGAGAGTTTATGTGCACTCCTCCTTGTAGTAATCCTGTTCTTGTAGCTTCAGGCTCCAGTGGTCTTCACTCCTGTCAGACTCCACTGGCTGGATCTGATCACACAACTAGAGGATTAAGAGTTTATTTATACCTGAACAATAAGTTATACGAAGGCTGTGTGGCATTACAACACTGGATAATGCTGTAAAATAACCATGGCTAAAACATAAAACCCCTCATCATTGCCATCATCATCATCTATCATCATTATCATCACTGATCATCAATCATCATCAATCATTATTAACATCATCACTATCATTATCATCAATCATCATCATCATCATCATCACCAATCATCATCATCACCACCAATCATCATCATCATCATCATCAATCATCAGTTCTGACATCTTGCACTCTGTCATTCCTCTTCCTACTTCCAGATGATTTTACTGAGCTTCGAAGACAGCCCTAAAGTAAGAGAGTTAATGAAGCCTGTCTAACAAATTCAGTTTGGAAAAACCTATCAAGCTGCCCTTCCCTCTCCCCCATCCTTCTTTCCTTCCTTCCTCTTCTGTCTTTCTTTCCTTCTGTCTACGCGTGACTACACTGAGTGACTAGCCAACTAGTTTCCTGTACACCAGGAAACCATTTACTATGCTGGGTGGTAACCATATAACCAAATTATAGTGCCTGGTGGTTTAGTGGGTAATTAAGGCACTCCAGTCTGATTAAGCCAGTGCAGGTTTATATCCAAGGGGTGGTTGGGGTTTATTGCTCACATAATGCCACTCAGGGATGAGTGAGGCTGGTCACTCATTTTAAATGTCAGGCCCACCTTGCCTAGCTCCGGGCTCCTACACTCCTCATGGGGCAACACAGGAGTAGATATGATGATGATGATGATGATGATGATGATGATAATATGAATAGTAATAATAATAATGATAATAATAATCTCTCCTCTTTCTTCTGCCTACGGGTGACTTTACACTCCCTCTTCTGTCTTTCTTTCCTTCATTCTTTCCTCTTCCTTCTGCTTATGGGTGGCTCTACACTGAGTGACAAGCCAAATGGTTTCCTGTACACCAGGAAACCATTTCCTATGCTGGGTAGTAACCATATAACCAGATTATGGTGCCTGGTGGTTTAGTGGGTAATTAAGGCTCTCCAATGGGATTGAGCCAGTGAAGGTTTATATCCAAGAGATGGTTGGGGTTTACTGTTCACGTAATGCCACTCAGGGATGAGTGAGGCTGGTCACCCTCATAAATGTCAAGACCAACTTGCCTAGCCCGAGCTTCCTACACTGCTCATGGGGCGACACAGGATTGAATGATGGATGGATGGAAGATAATACTAATGATACAAATCAATAAGTATACAAAATGGCACTCACAAACAAGGTCTTCTGGCCTCAGAGTAATGCTGCCTCTGACATCACCACACACTTACCTCTCTCTCACAGCACATACAAGTCTTCAACATAACATCAACAACATACAACCCAACATTCCCTTTGCCCTCAATGAAATGTGCCGCCACACAGCCATACACTAACCCATCTCATGCATGTCACCTTTACCACCACCTCTCTCATCACAACACACATATGCTCACATCCTGTACCTCTATCTATCTATTGCCAGACATCTTAATCACGTAAGGGGTGACCACAAACAAATCGCATCCATGTCGCCCTGTTCCCTGCCATTTCACTGCCCTGCTCCCAGCTCACACCCCCCTCTTTCATATAGCTCTCCACTCCATCCCTCCATCTCATCCTTGGCCTCCCCCTCCCTCTCCCCCCCTCCACCTCACACACATACACTCACCTTGTTAGTCTCTCAGTGCTGTACCTCATCCTCACACAATACATCCCATGACAACACACCCTAATCTCACTGCAGTCCTGCCCCTCACACTAAAACATACACTAACTCTATCAAAAATAAACTCAGTATTTATCTCCTTCTCCAGCACTTGGAAATTGTCTTTTGATTTCTGTGAAGGGGGCCCCTCACTCTCCGTTTTCTTCACTGGGCTCTCGGAAGTAACAGACGCCTTATTCCTCATTTCCTCCACTCCTTCCCTCTCCTCCTCCTCTCCCTCCTCATCCCCTTGCCACTCTGCATCTTCACTCTCAGAGTTAGGGTGCTTATGCTCGATTTTTTCTATTAAATTACGGCATCTGGTGCTCAGGGTCCCTGCATGTAGAAGGATGTCTTTGGTCTGTAGGAGAGATATAATAAGTCTAAATTTGTAATGTATACACTGATCGCGATGGATAACAACAGAAAGACAGATGGGCTGCTAAATGACTCTTATACTATAACTGAATATAGATAGATACACTGGTAAATAGATAGGCCAACAGGTGGAGACAGACAGCCGAAGATACAGACAGATGGAGATATAGACAGACAGATATACAGATAGATAGAAATACATAGACAGACAGACTGAGAGAGCTTGGCTTAAACAAAAGACAGTAGACACTGATGAAGAGATAAACACAAACATTTAGAGATATGCCACAAACTTGTTACAGATAATACAGAGAGACAGTGGACAGAGACAGCCAAGATACTCTCCCAAGCTGAAGGAAAGAGTATACCAGCACTATTTAATAATAATAATTATAATAATAATACTGTAAGAATAAAATATTACCAATACTGATATTTCCATCCATCCATCATCCAATCCTATGTAGCCCCATGAGAAGCATAGGAGCCGGGGCTAGGCAAGTTGGTCATGACATTTAAGATGAAAGTGCCCAGCCTCTCATCCCTGAGTGGCATTATGTGAGCAATAAACCCCATCCACTCCTTGCATATAAACCTTCACCTGCTCAATCCGACTGGAGTGCTGTAATTACCCACTAAACCACCAGGCGCCAAAATTTGGTTATATGGTTACCACCCAGCATAGTAAATGGTTTCCTGGGGTACAGGAAACCATTTGGTTTGTCACTCAGTGTAGAGTTACCCACAGTCAAAAGGAAGAGGAAAGAATGAAGGGGAGAAAGACAGAAGAAATACTAATACAAATACTACTACTGCTACTACTAATCTAACTGAATGGATTAACTGCATTTCAGTCATCTCATTTTCACATTATGTCCCTAACTAACAAAATATCTAAGTGGAAAGAACCTTGCTGAAATAAGGAGGTAGTAACAATGGTAAAAATAAGCAGTCCATCTCAACATGTTTTTGGCTGAGCATACTAAAAGTTGGTTACATACAGGCCCCATCACTACAACCAGTCTTTCTGTCTGACTGAACAGACCTATCAACCATGGACAAGCATCACCCCTCCAGGGCCGTCCTGAGTAATGAACCGATGTTTCCATGCAGCTGACAGTGCCTCGTCAGAGCAAGGCACGGGCATTAATGTGTAAGTTTGTCCTGGGTGGATGATGCAGTTGTGTCTCTCCACCCAGTTAACTAGTGTATCAAGGTAGGCTTCATGCCATTCTGTTTTTAGCTATATGGCTACCACCTACAGCTGTAATGGATTCCTGAGTTACAGGAAACCATCTGGCTTGTCACTCATGGTAGAGCCACTTGAAACGGAAAGAAGTATAATAAATAGTGACAAGACGGATGGAAGAAATAGAAGAGGAGGAGGACAGGCAGAAAAAGAATGACACACATGAAGGAAGAAGTAGGCGGCACTACATCAAGTGAGTGGATGATGGGTGCCCCCACCTACCATCAGACAAATAGAGTAAATCACTGATTTAACAGAGTCTGGTTTAACAAACCTCTGATTTATTGCACAAAATCTTGTACAGTATCACTGCCCAATATTGTGATAAAACCACGATTTAGTTTTATTAAAACATAATAAGTGTGTTTTTCTGTTGTTGCATTACCTGTGTGATAATATAGCTGAGGCTCATGGTATCCTGTATGTGATGAAAAAAGGTGAATAAAACAGGGACCAATGCCTTAATAGGGATCCATGTGATATGGAGGAAAAAGACACTTTGAATTAGTGTTTTAAATTAACAATTTACTGTATCACATCACCTTTGATATAAGCACTCTAATACAACCCTGTGGTAAAGACCCTCAAAGTGGTCACTGCATACAAAGTCAGACAGTTTACAGGCATTTTTGGCTTATACAGCAC
Organism: Birgus latro; assembly: GCA_018397915.1. NCBI lineage: Eukaryota > Metazoa > Arthropoda > Malacostraca > Decapoda > Coenobitidae > Birgus > Birgus latro. Next base: position 5,338 of record JAGKTI010027788.1, on the reverse strand, counting down.
AATTTACAGGGCACTGACAGGAAGTCAGGTTCAGGAGAGGGTAAGCCAGGATGACTGTTGGGAAGGACTGTAGTTATAATCCAGTTTGGTAGGGAAGTGTAGACTGATATGGTGGTGTGTTAACTATGTACAAATTCAGTACATACGTATTATGTACAATTGCTTTAATATTTGGTTCATTCGGTTATCATTTTTCATATGCCTTTATATATTAATCATCTAACTACCCTTGTTTCATTTGCATGTTGATTTCTCTATTATGGTTCGTATCACTGATTCGTAGGGTTCACTTTGCATTGACATTATGAGCAGCTTATGATTGTTTAGGGTTAGTTAGACAGGAGCAGCCGTGCTGTCAAGAAGTACTCTGACTGTGTTTGGATATTAATAAATTGTCATGAGCCAGAACGTGATCATCACTTATTCTCCACTAAACTTATCATTGTGGGTGTGCTGGCTGACAAGAAATGGGTGGAATGTGTCATGAATGTAATGAGTAAATGAAAAATTTACGGCAGTGAAAATATTGTTTGGTAAACTCATGATTTCAGGTAAACTGGCATATGCTGCATAGGCTGCTTGGATGATGAAGAAAAGATATATTCTGGGATGGCATGATGCGTGTAGTTGGGAATTAAGCAGCTCATAGACGTGAAGGGGTGTGCGGGGGATGTGCATATGGTACGAGGAATGTGGAAGGAGAAAGGATACTTGAATTTCAGGAGGCAATGAACATGATTGTATGCAACATGCATTATGGGGAATGAGAGAGTAAGTTGATTACATATGAGTCTGGGCGTAATGGTAGTCACACTGACTATTTCCTGGTCATAAGAGCTGACAGGAAGTTAGTGAAGGATATTAAAGTTACAGAGGGTGAAGATTAAGTGCAGCAACACAAGTTACTGATATGTGACATGGTGCTGAAGGAGCAGGGCGTGAAGAAGACCTATTGACCTAAGAGGAAAATAAGGAAGTTGAAAACCAAGCAGTAAGGGATGCCTTCTGTAGCGAGATGAGTAGAGTGGTGGCTGAACAGGAAGCTACTGACGGAAATATTCATGGGCTGTACAAAGCTCTCAAGAACAATTTTCTGAGAGTTACTGATTCAGTGAGTGGATGGACATAAGGTAATATGGTCGTTGGATGGACATAAAGTAATATGGTCGTTGGATGAAGGTGTAGAATCCACAGTTAAAGAGAAAAGAAGACTTTTCCAGGAAAAAAAAAGTGGTAACAGAGAGGAATACTTGGCTGCCATGTGTAGGGTCAGAAAGGAGAGCAAAATCTGAGTCTCAGAGACTTTTACTGGGTACCCTAACTAGTGCCAAGTGAAAGAGTGTGGTATTTAACCGGCCCAGCCCTGACCGTTTTTTTTTTTTTTTTTTTTTACCAAGCCTACCCCCAGATCCCGACCGATTTTCAACTTTTTTTTTGGGCTCAAACCTCCGCTTTTGGTGAGAAACATCGAAAATTCATAGGTAAATCGAGTTCCTGAGCTTAAAAATGTTGATACAGGTGTCATTCAACATTACGTTTTCCTTCTTTTCAGGGTATCTGGCTAAAGAAAACGAACTATGGAAGGGTTAAAAATTCAAGCCACTTTAAATTACGTATTTATTTATTTATTTGATACGAATTTATGTATAGTACAAGTCTATATTGGTTTTCACACAATAATATAAGCGATAAAAGTATTGTTCACTCACCCAAAACCCCAGTATATGGCACCTTCCTTTACAACATTACCACCTCATCACTTCTGTTTGTTTTTACCTCTAGCGTCTTTGTTTCTTTGTCCTCCACCTCAGGAATCACTTTCACCGTGAATTTCGTCAATGGAGAGACCATGGGGCAACATACCTTTACTGGCCAGGTTACTGCTAACAAGTGAATTGCCCAGTGTGGGGGGGAAGGGGGGGCAGGGGGGTTAGGTGGGGCCAGGCTGTATCCCCGCTTGACAGCAGGTAGAGGAAGGTTTCCCACATAGGCTTACCAAAAATCACCCTCGAATGTTGAAAATGTGCATACAATGGGCCTTGCAATTGACTGATGTACGATGCACGTCGGTGGGTCTGTCCGCGGAAAAAAGTAGCGACGTGCATCGGACGTTGGTGGGACTCGGCGGGTTAAGGTGGCAAAGCAGATGTGGAGGGAAAACAGGGATATTGTAGGCAAGCAGTGGGTGAAGAATGATGAAGAATAGGCAGTGGTGAACAGTGAGGATAGTACAGTAATGATGCCTGGGGAAAGCATTATAATTGGTTGTTAAATGAGGAGTTTGACTGGAACAGTGAAGGTTTGGAGTCAGTGGATCCAATGTCTGGCCATTGGCCTTTTCTTGGTAATGACACTGTGAGCATGGTAACAGGGGCCAGAGTGAGCCTTGTAATCTAGGGCACTCTTTTCAAAACAGAGATGAGCCATCAGCGACTTTGGAGGAAGATCATCATGCCTCATGAGGCATAGCAGGAATGCACCTACTCCTCACCTATCAAATCTGAGATACTCGTAATTCCTCCCTGTCACCATTTATAGTAACTGTATGGTTCTGTAAATGTAACAGTGCAGTGTCTGAGGCTGCCTTCAAAAGAAGAGAGTTGATTGTGAAATAAACGAAAATGTTAAAATAATGCAATAGATAAATTAATAAAAAAAAAAAGCTGACTGTGTCATGATAAGTTAGACGATGCTGTGAATATTGCTTTTTAACTCATTCACTCCTACACACTGTTTTCATTTCGGTTATGTTGCCAAACAAATTAAGTATCTGGAGATAGTGAAGATATGACGAATAGTATGTCATTAGGCCAGAAAGATTAACTCATGAACCAGTACCTGGAGCGGTGGCGTCTTCGCCGTGGGTCTACCCTCTAGAGGCTGTCGAAGAGGAGGACAGCATGGGGGCTAACCCCCCGCAACCCCTCCCCCCGTAACCTGGGAGTGGGTTCGGTCGCCCGGGCAAGTAGCACATCTCTCCACACATCACACACAACAACACCGTTTTTTCTAGACCGAGAAATGACTCCCTGGCAGTCATTTCTCGACGACATCTTCTAGCCGAGGACATTGAGAGCAATGCTGGACCCACCAACAAATACATATATGTCCAACATTCTCAAAACCTATCACGACGAGCCAACAGACAAAGGGTTCAGTACAGTGTAATTCCTGCAATAACTGAACCCATTACACTTGCGCAACACTTGCATCCAGAAAACACTACACAAATACCTGGACTTGCTCCGTATGCTCCTTCCCCCCACCCACGAACCCCTTCACCTTCCCTACTCCTACTTCCTCCACACCTCCTCAGCCTAACCCACAAATACTTCCCATACCATCCAGTCACCCAACCTCTCTCATTCCACCCCAACCGTTACCTCCATCACAACCTTCTCCTACCCCTTCCCCTCCACCCACAACCCCACCTCCCCTCCGTGCTGCAGCACCCAACACACATCGCATACACAACATTAACATTCTTCAAATAAACATAGATGGCATAAACACAAAAAACAAGAACTCAATTCATCAAACACAACATACACACTGCCATCTTACAAGAAACGAAACTACGCACAACACAAAAAACACCTACATTTCATAATTTCACCAACATCAGACAAGACCGGGCTGACGGCGGTGACGGTGGACTCATCACCCTGGTACACAAATCCGTCAACTTTTCAGACACCAGTGAACACACAAAGTCGCTTCTCCCCCCACAGGACACTGCAACAGAAATACAATCAATTAAAATATGCACTGGTAACATATCACACACAACAATCGCCAACATATACATTCCCCCCCAGTCATCCCCGACAGTACCACACAATTACCCTCCACAAATACACCACATCACTAACATACCCAACATGATCCTGGGTGGTAATTTCAATGCCAAGGCATCGGCCTGGTATGTCAACAACCCTGACACAGACAGAGGGCTGGCAATACAAACCCAGACAGATAATCTTTTCATACTCAATAATCCCAATCAACGTTCCCATATCCCACACCAAGCCCTCCTCCTCCCATCATCCCCGGACATCACCTTCTGTTCCCCAAACCTCGCTCCCACAACATCCTGGAGACTGGTCAGAACCCTTGGGTCTGACCACCTCCCGATCATCATCAATACCAAAACCAGAATCACCCCAGCTGGCCTCGGAGTCCTCAGGGAGGGGGGAGACCATAAATGCCCCCACCATCCGTCCCTCTCCCGGTGACGACTCACGGAGCTGCCTGGAACCACTGTCTGACTCACTCCTCCTTCATTTCTGTAACATTCGCGGCCTTTCCTCTAACTTTCGCTCTGTTGAGCACCACCTCTTCTCTAAACCTCACCTTCTCTTTCTCTCTGAGACTCAGCTGTCTGAGGCAACTGACAGCAAACCCTTTTCTGTATCCTCCTACTTTCTCTATTCTCATTTCAAAGCCAAAGGTAGTTTTGCGTATATGTACGCAACGAACTATCTTTCGTGTTCCTGAACTTGATTCTTATGAATTCTCTACTCTCTGGCTTCGGCTCTCCTGTCATTCTCTGACTAAATATAGCTGTGCTGTTTACTTATCTCCTAATTCTACTGACTTTCAAAAATTCTTTGACTATCTTACTTCTACGATGGAACACATTCTATCCATTTCTTCTTTCTCCGAAATCTCCATTCTAGATTTCAATGTTCAAAACCACCTTTGGCTCTCCTCTCCTTTCACTGATCCACCTGGCGAACAAGCCTACATCTTTTCTATCCTTAATGACCTAGAGCAGCTTGTACAGCACCCTACCCGTGTCCCTGACCGCCTTGGAGAGAGTTCCAACATAATTGACCTTTTCCTAACAACTAATCCTTCTGCTTACACTGTTAATCTTTTCACTCCGTTGGGCTCCTCCGATCATAACCTTATTACCTTAACCTGTCCTATTGCTCCGGTACGGCCTGTGGACCCTCCAAAGAAACGCCGCCTGCGGCACTTTGGAGCTGCTGACTGGGAGGCCCTCAGGCAGTTCTACTTTGATTTTCCTTGGAATGACTTGCTTCCGTGGCCGGGATCCATTTGAGTGTGCCTTGCGCATTATGGAAGTTATCCCCTCGGGCATGGAAGCATACATTCCTTTCTCATATCCTCTGACTAATGCAAGAAAGCCTTGGTTTAATTCACCTTGTTCTAATGCTGTCTGCAACAAGGAAAAGGCCTATAAAAGGCACCGGAGCCAACCTTCCCCTGAATCACATCTTTTATATATTTCTGCCCGGAATCGTGCTAAGTCTGTTCTTCGCTCAGCTAAAAATAATTTCATCCGTGCTAAATATTCCCAACTCTCCAACTC
>JAGKTI010027787.1:0-13156 GCA_018397915.1 Birgus latro | reverse complement strand
TTTTTTTTTTTTTTTTTTACCGCTACGAGGCTCGACAATTTTAAACTGCACGTGCTTGAAAAAATAAAGTTTTTAAATTGTTTCGGTGATCCTCACAATCTTTCAAACTTTTACTTCTTAAAAACCTAAGGTGCCAGCTCTCTTTACGTGTCATTCGACTTCTTTGTATCCTTCAAAAATCTGAGATTTTCACCCTCACAACTGTCTTCTTAGTTCTGAATATTATATAAAGTGTTTTACAATCAACTTTGAGAACACTTGAGGAAGTTGCATATTCAGAGTTTTCGCCGGGAAATTCCTTGAATTCACGGCTAAGGAAAAAAATAATCTATGACAAATCAGAAGTTAATGACCCTTAATTCCGTCTCAAGAGGAATCACGGTATTGAAAGATTTTACCATGGAAATTTGGTTTATGGTGCAACGGAACCCTTAATATTGAGAAAAAGCTCGTTTTTTTTTCCGCAATGAGGCTCGACGTAACTTTAAAGTGCTTATGCTGAGAAAAAAAAAATCTATGTTTTTATATTCTCTCTCTTTACGTGTCATTCGACTTTTTGTTATCCTTCAAAAATGTGACATTTTCACCCTCACAAGTGTCTTCTTAGTTCTGCATATAATATAATGTGTTTTACAATCAACTTTGAGAGAACTTGATGAAGTTGCATATTCAGCGTTTTCACCAAGATATATGCTTATTCAGCCATCATTAGATTAAAGGTGAAAGGACCTACCTCCAAAACGAAAGCTATCAGCCGGAACTATTTCACAATTTGCAATACTTCTTCTCCTTCAAGTCAAGGCTATGGGGGAAAAAAAGTTCGAGAAATTAGTTATTAATACAGAAATCCATCTCAAGAGCAATCAGAGTACTGAAAGATTTTACCTAAGGAAATGTGTTTTTTGGTGTAACACAATCTTTGTTGTGAAATTGTTCGGTATTTTTTTATTAATTTTTCTTTTTGCTTTTTTAACGCGTCGAAGCTTTATATAATTTTAAACTGCTTGTGCTTGAAAAAAAAAAAAGTGTTTATATTGTTTCGGAGATCCTCACAATGTTTCAAGCTTTTTCTTCTTTAAAACCTAAGGTGCAATCTCCCTTTACGTGTCAGTCGACTTCTTATTATCCTTCATAAATATGACATTTTCACCCTCACAAGTGTCTTCTTAGTTCTGAATATAATATAAAGTGTTTTACGATCCTCTTTGAGAACACTTGAGGAAGTTGCATATTCAGAGTTTTCACCAAGAAATACGGTGATTCAGCCATCACTAGATTAAAAGTGAAAGGACCTACCTCGAAAACGGATGCTATCAGCCGGAACTATTTCACAGTTTGCACTACTTCGGTCCTTGAAGTCAAGGCTAAGTGGAAAAAAAAAAAGTTCGACAAATCAGTTAATAATCCAGAAATCCGTCTCAAGAGGAATCAGAGTATTGAAAGATTTTACCTAAGGAAATGTGTTTTTTGATGTAACAGAAACCTTGAAATTGTGAAAATGTTCGGTATTTTTTCATTCATTTTACTTTTTCTTTTTAACGCCACGAGGCTCGAAATAATTTTAAACTGCATGTGCGTAAAAAAAAAAAAAAAGATTTTAAATTGTTTCGGTGATCCTCACAATGTTTCAAGCTTTTTCTTCTTTAAAACCTAAGATGTCAGCTCTCTTTACGTGTCAGTCGACTTCCTATTATCCTTCATAAATGTAACATTTTCACCCTCACAAGCGTCTTCTTAGTTCTCAATATAATATAATGTGTTTTACAATCAGCTTTGGGATCACTTGAGGAAGTTGCATATTCAGCGTTTTCACCAAGTAATACGCTTATTCAGTCATCATTAGATTAAAAGTGAAAGGACCTACCTCCAAAACTGATGCTATCAGCCGGAACTGTTTCACAATTTGCACTACTTCTTGTCCTTGAAGTGAAGGCTAAGAGGGGGAAAAAAAAGTTCGACAAATCAGTTAATAATCCAGAATTCCGTCTCAAGAGGAATCAGAATATTAAAAGATTTTACCTAAGGAAATGTGTTTTTTGGTGTAACAGAAACCATAATATTGTGAAAATGTTCCGTATTTTTTTCTTTTTCTTTTTTTAACGCCACGAAGCTCGACATAAATTTAACCTACATGTGCTTGAAAAAATATATATATATATTGTTTCGCTGATCCTCACAATGTTTCAAACTTTTTCTTCTAAAAAAACCTCAGCTGCAATCTCTCTTTACGTGTCAGTCGACTTCTTATTATAAATGTGACATTATCCCCCTCACAAGTGTCTTCTTAGTTCTGAATATAATATATTGTGTTTTACAATCATCTTTGAGAACACTTGAGGAAGTTGAATATTCAGCGTTTTCACCAAGAAATACGCTTATTCAACCATCATTAGATTAAAAGTGAAAGGACCTACCTCCAAAACGAAAGCTATCAGCCGGAACTATTTCACAATTTGCACTACTTCTTCTCCTTGCAGTCAAGGCTATGGGGAAAAAAAAGATTGAGAAATTAGTTATTAATACAGAAATCCGTCTCAAGATCAGTCAGAGTATTGAAAGATTTTACCTAATGAAATGGGTTTTTTTATGTAACAGAAACTTTGTTGTGAAATTGTTCGGTATTTTTTTTATTCATTTTTCTTTTTCTTTTTTAACGCTTCGAAGCTTTATATAATTTCAAACTGCTTGTGCTTGAAAAAAAAAAAAATTGTTTCTGAGATCCTCACAATGATTCAAGCTTTTTCTTCTTAAAAACCTAAGGTGCAATCACTCTTTACGTGTCACTCGACTTCTTATTATCCTTCATAAATATGACATTTTCGCCTTCACAAGTGTCTTCTTAGTTCTGAATATAGTATAAAGTGTTTTACGATCATCTTTGAGAACACTTGAGGAAGTTGCATATTCAGCGTTTTCACCAAGAAATACGGTGATTCAGCCATCACTTGATTAAAAGTGAAAGGACCTACCTCCAGAACAGATGCTATCAGCCGGAACTATTTCACAATTTGCACTACTTCTTGTCCTTGAAGTCAAGGCTAAGGGGTAAAAAAAAAGTTCGACAAATCAGTAAATAATCCAGAAATCCGTCTCAAGAGGAATCAGAGCATTAAAAGATTTTACCTAAGGAAATGTGTTTTTTGGTGTAACAGAAACCTTGATATTGTGAAAATGTTTGGTATTTTTTTTTTATTTTTCTTTCATTCTTTAACGCCACGAGGCTCGACTTTATTTTAAACTGCATGTGTTTCAAAAAATATATATATATATATTAAATTGTTTCGGTGATCCTCTCAATGTTTCAAGCTTTTTCTTCTTAAAAACCTAAGGTGCAGGTTCTTTTACGTGTCAGTCGACTTCATATTATCCTTCATAAATGTGACATTTTCACCCTCACAAGTGTCTTCTTAGTTCTGAATATAATATAATGTGTTTTACAATCAGCTTTGAGAACACTTGAGGAAGCTGCATATTCAGCGTTTTCACCAAGAAATACGCTTATTCAGCCATCATTAGATTAAAAGTGAAAGGACCTACCTCCAAAACGGATGCTATCAGCCGGAACTATTTCACAATTTGCACTACTTTTCCTTGAAGTCAAGCCTAAGGGGGAAAAAAAAAAGTTCGACAAATCAGTTAATAATCCAAAAATCCGTCTCAAGAGGAATCAGAGTATTTAAAGTTTTTACCTAAGGTAATGTGTTTTTTGGAGTAACAGAAACATTGATATTGTGAAAATGTTCCGTGTTATTTTTATTTATTTTTTTTATACCGTCACGAGGCTCGACAATTTTAAACTGCATGTGCTTGAAAAAATAAAGTTTTTAAATTGTTTCCGTGATCCTCACAATCTTTCAAGGTTTTTCTTCTTAAAAACCTACGGTGTCAGCTCTCTTTACGTGTCAGTCGACTTCTTATTATCCTTCAAATATGTGACATTTTCACCCTCACAAATGTCTTCTTAGTTCTGAATATAATATAAAGTGTTTTACAATCAACTTTGAGAACACTTGAGGAAGTTGCATATTCAGCGCTTTCGCCGGGAAATTCCTTGAACTCACGGCTAAGGAATAAAATTAAATCGACAAATCAGAGGTTAATAATCCAGAATTCCGACTCAAGAGGAATCAGGGTATTGAAAGATTTTACCATGGAAATTTGATTTATGGTGCAACAGAATCCTTGATATTGAGAAAAATTTCTTTTTTTTTTTTTTTTACCGCCATGAGGCTCGACGTAACTTTAAAGTGCTTGTGCTGAGAAAAAAAAAATCTATGCTTTTATATTGTCTTGGTGATCCTCACAATGTTTCAAGCTTTTTGTTATTAAAAACCTAAGGTGTCAGCTCTCTTTTCGTGTCATTCGACTTCTTGTTATCCTTCATAAATGTAATATTTTCACCCTCACAAGTGTCTTCTTAGTTCTGAATATAATATAATATGTTTTACAATCAACTTTGAGAATACTTGAGGAAGTTGCATATTCAGCGTTTTCACCAAGATATACGCTTCTTCAGCCAACATTATTTTGAAAGTGAAAGACCTACTTCCAAAATGGATGCTATCAGCCGGAACTATTTCACAATTTGCACTACTTCTTCTCCTTGAAGTCATGGCTAAGGGGGAGAAAAACAGTTTGAGAAATTAGTTATTAATACAGAAATCCCTCTCAAGAGCAATCAGATTATTGAAAGATTTTACCTAAGGAAAAGTGTTTTTTGGTGTAACAGAAACTTTTTTGTGAAATTGTTCGGCATTTTTTTATTCATTTTTGTTTTTCTTTTTTAACGACTCGAAGCTTTATATAATTTTAAGCTGCTTGTGCTTGAAAAAAAAAAGTTTTTAAATTGTTTCGGTGATCCTCACAATGTTTCAAGCTTTTTCTTCTTAAAAACCTAATGTGCCTGCTCTCTTTACGTGTCAGTCGACTTCTTATTATCCTTCATAAATGTGACATTTTCACCCTCACAAGTGTCTTCTTAGTTCTGAATATAATATAATGTGTTTTACAATCAGCTTTGAGAACACTTGAGCAAGTTGCATATTCAGCGTTTTCACCAAGAAATACGCTTATTCAGCCATCATTAGATTAAAAGTGAAAGGACCTACCTCCAAACTGGATGCTATCAGCCGGAACTATTTCACAATTTGCACTACTTCTTGTCCTTGAAGTCAAGGCTAAGGGGAAAAAAAAAAGTTCGACAAATCAGATAATAATCCAGAAATCCGTCACAAGATGAATCAGAATATTGAATGATTTTATGTAAGGAAATGTGTTTTTTGGTGTAACAGAAACTTTGATATCATGAAATGTTCGGTAATTTATTTATTTATTTATTTATTTATTTTTTTACCGCCACGAGGCTCGACATAATTTTATACTTCATGTGCTTGAAAAAAAAAAAAGTTTTAAAATTGTTTCGGTGATCCTCACAATGTTTGAAGCTTTATCTTCTTAAAAACCTAATGTGCAAGCTCTCTTTACGTGTCAGAAGACTTCTTATTATCCTTCTTTAATGTGACATTTTCACCCTCACAAGTGTCTTGTTTGTTCTGAGTATAATGTAATGTGTTTTACAATCAACTTCGAGAACACTTGAGGAAGTTCCATATTCAGCGCTTTCACCAAGATATACGCTTATTCAGCCATCATTAGATTAAAAGTGAAAGGACTTACCTCCAAAACGGATGCTATCAGCCGGAACTATTTCACAGTTTGTACTACTTCTGTCCTTGAAGTCAAGGCTAAGGGGGGAAAAAAAAGTTCGACAATTTAGTTAATAATCCAGAAATCCATCTAAGGAGGAATCAGAGTATTGAAAGATTTTTCCTAAGAATTTATGTTTTTTGGTGTAACAGAAACTTTGATATTCTGAAAATGTTCGGTATATTTTATTCATTTGTATTTTTTATTTTATAACGCCACGATGCTGGACATAATTTTAAACTGCAGGTGCTTGAAAAAAAAAAAAAAAAAAATTGTTTCCCTGATCCTCACAATGTTTCAAGCTTTTTTTTCTTTAAAACCTAAAGTGTCAGCTCTCTTTGCGTGTCAGTCGACATCCTATTATCCTTCATAGATGTGACATCTTCACCCTCACAAGTGTCTTCTTAGTTCTGAATATAATATTATGTGTTTTACAATCATCTTTGAGATCACTTGAGGAAGTTGCATATTCAGCGTTTTCACCAAGAAATGCGCTTATTCAGTACTCATTAGATTAAAAGGGAAAGGACCTACCTCCAAAACTGATGCTATCAGCCGGAACTATTTCACAATTTGCACTACTTCTTGTCCTTGAAGTGAAGGCTAAGAGGGGAAAAAAAAGTTCGACAAATCAGTTAATAATCCAGAAATCCGTCTCAAGAGGAATCAGAATATTAAAAAAATTTACCTAAGGAAATCTGTTTTTTGGTGTAACAGAAACCATGATATTGTGAAAATGTTCGGTATTTTTTTCTTTTTCCTTTTTTAACGCCACGAGGGTCGACATAAATTTAACCTGCATGTGCTTGAAAAAAAAAAAAAGTGTTTTTAAATTGTTTCGGTGATCCTCAGAATGTTTCAAACTTTATCTTCTAAAAAACCTAATGTGCAAGCTCTCTTTACGTGTCAGTCGACTTCTNTTTTTTTTTTTTTTTTTTTTACCGCTACGAGGCTCGACAATTTTAAACTGCACGTGCTTGAAAAAATAAAGTTTTTAAATTGTTTCGGTGATCCTCACAATCTTTCAAACTTTTACTTCTTAAAAACCTAAGGTGCCAGCTCTCTTTACGTGTCATTCGACTTCTTTGTATCCTTCAAAAATCTGAGATTTTCACCCTCACAACTGTCTTCTTAGTTCTGAATATTATATAAAGTGTTTTACAATCAACTTTGAGAACACTTGAGGAAGTTGCATATTCAGAGTTTTCGCCGGGAAATTCCTTGAATTCACGGCTAAGGAAAAAAATAATCTATGACAAATCAGAAGTTAATGACCCTTAATTCCGTCTCAAGAGGAATCACGGTATTGAAAGATTTTACCATGGAAATTTGGTTTATGGTGCAACGGAACCCTTAATATTGAGAAAAAGCTCGTTTTTTTTTCCGCAATGAGGCTCGACGTAACTTTAAAGTGCTTATGCTGAGAAAAAAAAAATCTATGTTTTTATATTCTCTCTCTTTACGTGTCATTCGACTTTTTGTTATCCTTCAAAAATGTGACATTTTCACCCTCACAAGTGTCTTCTTAGTTCTGCATATAATATAATGTGTTTTACAATCAACTTTGAGAGAACTTGATGAAGTTGCATATTCAGCGTTTTCACCAAGATATATGCTTATTCAGCCATCATTAGATTAAAGGTGAAAGGACCTACCTCCAAAACGAAAGCTATCAGCCGGAACTATTTCACAATTTGCAATACTTCTTCTCCTTCAAGTCAAGGCTATGGGGGAAAAAAAGTTCGAGAAATTAGTTATTAATACAGAAATCCATCTCAAGAGCAATCAGAGTACTGAAAGATTTTACCTAAGGAAATGTGTTTTTTGGTGTAACACAATCTTTGTTGTGAAATTGTTCGGTATTTTTTTATTAATTTTTCTTTTTGCTTTTTTAACGCGTCGAAGCTTTATATAATTTTAAACTGCTTGTGCTTGAAAAAAAAAAAAGTGTTTATATTGTTTCGGAGATCCTCACAATGTTTCAAGCTTTTTCTTCTTTAAAACCTAAGGTGCAATCTCCCTTTACGTGTCAGTCGACTTCTTATTATCCTTCATAAATATGACATTTTCACCCTCACAAGTGTCTTCTTAGTTCTGAATATAATATAAAGTGTTTTACGATCCTCTTTGAGAACACTTGAGGAAGTTGCATATTCAGAGTTTTCACCAAGAAATACGGTGATTCAGCCATCACTAGATTAAAAGTGAAAGGACCTACCTCGAAAACGGATGCTATCAGCCGGAACTATTTCACAGTTTGCACTACTTCGGTCCTTGAAGTCAAGGCTAAGTGGAAAAAAAAAAAGTTCGACAAATCAGTTAATAATCCAGAAATCCGTCTCAAGAGGAATCAGAGTATTGAAAGATTTTACCTAAGGAAATGTGTTTTTTGATGTAACAGAAACCTTGAAATTGTGAAAATGTTCGGTATTTTTTCATTCATTTTACTTTTTCTTTTTAACGCCACGAGGCTCGAAATAATTTTAAACTGCATGTGCGTAAAAAAAAAAAAAAAGATTTTAAATTGTTTCGGTGATCCTCACAATGTTTCAAGCTTTTTCTTCTTTAAAACCTAAGATGTCAGCTCTCTTTACGTGTCAGTCGACTTCCTATTATCCTTCATAAATGTAACATTTTCACCCTCACAAGCGTCTTCTTAGTTCTCAATATAATATAATGTGTTTTACAATCAGCTTTGGGATCACTTGAGGAAGTTGCATATTCAGCGTTTTCACCAAGTAATACGCTTATTCAGTCATCATTAGATTAAAAGTGAAAGGACCTACCTCCAAAACTGATGCTATCAGCCGGAACTGTTTCACAATTTGCACTACTTCTTGTCCTTGAAGTGAAGGCTAAGAGGGGGAAAAAAAAGTTCGACAAATCAGTTAATAATCCAGAATTCCGTCTCAAGAGGAATCAGAATATTAAAAGATTTTACCTAAGGAAATGTGTTTTTTGGTGTAACAGAAACCATAATATTGTGAAAATGTTCCGTATTTTTTTCTTTTTCTTTTTTTAACGCCACGAAGCTCGACATAAATTTAACCTACATGTGCTTGAAAAAATATATATATATATTGTTTCGCTGATCCTCACAATGTTTCAAACTTTTTCTTCTAAAAAAACCTCAGCTGCAATCTCTCTTTACGTGTCAGTCGACTTCTTATTATAAATGTGACATTATCCCCCTCACAAGTGTCTTCTTAGTTCTGAATATAATATATTGTGTTTTACAATCATCTTTGAGAACACTTGAGGAAGTTGAATATTCAGCGTTTTCACCAAGAAATACGCTTATTCAACCATCATTAGATTAAAAGTGAAAGGACCTACCTCCAAAACGAAAGCTATCAGCCGGAACTATTTCACAATTTGCACTACTTCTTCTCCTTGCAGTCAAGGCTATGGGGAAAAAAAAGATTGAGAAATTAGTTATTAATACAGAAATCCGTCTCAAGATCAGTCAGAGTATTGAAAGATTTTACCTAATGAAATGGGTTTTTTTATGTAACAGAAACTTTGTTGTGAAATTGTTCGGTATTTTTTTTATTCATTTTTCTTTTTCTTTTTTAACGCTTCGAAGCTTTATATAATTTCAAACTGCTTGTGCTTGAAAAAAAAAAAAATTGTTTCTGAGATCCTCACAATGATTCAAGCTTTTTCTTCTTAAAAACCTAAGGTGCAATCACTCTTTACGTGTCACTCGACTTCTTATTATCCTTCATAAATATGACATTTTCGCCTTCACAAGTGTCTTCTTAGTTCTGAATATAGTATAAAGTGTTTTACGATCATCTTTGAGAACACTTGAGGAAGTTGCATATTCAGCGTTTTCACCAAGAAATACGGTGATTCAGCCATCACTTGATTAAAAGTGAAAGGACCTACCTCCAGAACAGATGCTATCAGCCGGAACTATTTCACAATTTGCACTACTTCTTGTCCTTGAAGTCAAGGCTAAGGGGTAAAAAAAAAGTTCGACAAATCAGTAAATAATCCAGAAATCCGTCTCAAGAGGAATCAGAGCATTAAAAGATTTTACCTAAGGAAATGTGTTTTTTGGTGTAACAGAAACCTTGATATTGTGAAAATGTTTGGTATTTTTTTTTTATTTTTCTTTCATTCTTTAACGCCACGAGGCTCGACTTTATTTTAAACTGCATGTGTTTCAAAAAATATATATATATATATTAAATTGTTTCGGTGATCCTCTCAATGTTTCAAGCTTTTTCTTCTTAAAAACCTAAGGTGCAGGTTCTTTTACGTGTCAGTCGACTTCATATTATCCTTCATAAATGTGACATTTTCACCCTCACAAGTGTCTTCTTAGTTCTGAATATAATATAATGTGTTTTACAATCAGCTTTGAGAACACTTGAGGAAGCTGCATATTCAGCGTTTTCACCAAGAAATACGCTTATTCAGCCATCATTAGATTAAAAGTGAAAGGACCTACCTCCAAAACGGATGCTATCAGCCGGAACTATTTCACAATTTGCACTACTTTTCCTTGAAGTCAAGCCTAAGGGGGAAAAAAAAAAGTTCGACAAATCAGTTAATAATCCAAAAATCCGTCTCAAGAGGAATCAGAGTATTTAAAGTTTTTACCTAAGGTAATGTGTTTTTTGGAGTAACAGAAACATTGATATTGTGAAAATGTTCCGTGTTATTTTTATTTATTTTTTTTATACCGTCACGAGGCTCGACAATTTTAAACTGCATGTGCTTGAAAAAATAAAGTTTTTAAATTGTTTCCGTGATCCTCACAATCTTTCAAGGTTTTTCTTCTTAAAAACCTACGGTGTCAGCTCTCTTTACGTGTCAGTCGACTTCTTATTATCCTTCAAATATGTGACATTTTCACCCTCACAAATGTCTTCTTAGTTCTGAATATAATATAAAGTGTTTTACAATCAACTTTGAGAACACTTGAGGAAGTTGCATATTCAGCGCTTTCGCCGGGAAATTCCTTGAACTCACGGCTAAGGAATAAAATTAAATCGACAAATCAGAGGTTAATAATCCAGAATTCCGACTCAAGAGGAATCAGGGTATTGAAAGATTTTACCATGGAAATTTGATTTATGGTGCAACAGAATCCTTGATATTGAGAAAAATTTCTTTTTTTTTTTTTTTTACCGCCATGAGGCTCGACGTAACTTTAAAGTGCTTGTGCTGAGAAAAAAAAAATCTATGCTTTTATATTGTCTTGGTGATCCTCACAATGTTTCAAGCTTTTTGTTATTAAAAACCTAAGGTGTCAGCTCTCTTTTCGTGTCATTCGACTTCTTGTTATCCTTCATAAATGTAATATTTTCACCCTCACAAGTGTCTTCTTAGTTCTGAATATAATATAATATGTTTTACAATCAACTTTGAGAATACTTGAGGAAGTTGCATATTCAGCGTTTTCACCAAGATATACGCTTCTTCAGCCAACATTATTTTGAAAGTGAAAGACCTACTTCCAAAATGGATGCTATCAGCCGGAACTATTTCACAATTTGCACTACTTCTTCTCCTTGAAGTCATGGCTAAGGGGGAGAAAAACAGTTTGAGAAATTAGTTATTAATACAGAAATCCCTCTCAAGAGCAATCAGATTATTGAAAGATTTTACCTAAGGAAAAGTGTTTTTTGGTGTAACAGAAACTTTTTTGTGAAATTGTTCGGCATTTTTTTATTCATTTTTGTTTTTCTTTTTTAACGACTCGAAGCTTTATATAATTTTAAGCTGCTTGTGCTTGAAAAAAAAAAGTTTTTAAATTGTTTCGGTGATCCTCACAATGTTTCAAGCTTTTTCTTCTTAAAAACCTAATGTGCCTGCTCTCTTTACGTGTCAGTCGACTTCTTATTATCCTTCATAAATGTGACATTTTCACCCTCACAAGTGTCTTCTTAGTTCTGAATATAATATAATGTGTTTTACAATCAGCTTTGAGAACACTTGAGCAAGTTGCATATTCAGCGTTTTCACCAAGAAATACGCTTATTCAGCCATCATTAGATTAAAAGTGAAAGGACCTACCTCCAAACTGGATGCTATCAGCCGGAACTATTTCACAATTTGCACTACTTCTTGTCCTTGAAGTCAAGGCTAAGGGGAAAAAAAAAAGTTCGACAAATCAGATAATAATCCAGAAATCCGTCACAAGATGAATCAGAATATTGAATGATTTTATGTAAGGAAATGTGTTTTTTGGTGTAACAGAAACTTTGATATCATGAAATGTTCGGTAATTTATTTATTTATTTATTTATTTATTTTTTTACCGCCACGAGGCTCGACATAATTTTATACTTCATGTGCTTGAAAAAAAAAAAAGTTTTAAAATTGTTTCGGTGATCCTCACAATGTTTGAAGCTTTATCTTCTTAAAAACCTAATGTGCAAGCTCTCTTTACGTGTCAGAAGACTTCTTATTATCCTTCTTTAATGTGACATTTTCACCCTCACAAGTGTCTTGTTTGTTCTGAGTATAATGTAATGTGTTTTACAATCAACTTCGAGAACACTTGAGGAAGTTCCATATTCAGCGCTTTCACCAAGATATACGCTTATTCAGCCATCATTAGATTAAAAGTGAAAGGACTTACCTCCAAAACGGATGCTATCAGCCGGAACTATTTCACAGTTTGTACTACTTCTGTCCTTGAAGTCAAGGCTAAGGGGGGAAAAAAAAGTTCGACAATTTAGTTAATAATCCAGAAATCCATCTAAGGAGGAATCAGAGTATTGAAAGATTTTTCCTAAGAATTTATGTTTTTTGGTGTAACAGAAACTTTGATATTCTGAAAATGTTCGGTATATTTTATTCATTTGTATTTTTTATTTTATAACGCCACGATGCTGGACATAATTTTAAACTGCAGGTGCTTGAAAAAAAAAAAAAAAAAAATTGTTTCCCTGATCCTCACAATGTTTCAAGCTTTTTTTTCTTTAAAACCTAAAGTGTCAGCTCTCTTTGCGTGTCAGTCGACATCCTATTATCCTTCATAGATGTGACATCTTCACCCTCACAAGTGTCTTCTTAGTTCTGAATATAATATTATGTGTTTTACAATCATCTTTGAGATCACTTGAGGAAGTTGCATATTCAGCGTTTTCACCAAGAAATGCGCTTATTCAGTACTCATTAGATTAAAAGGGAAAGGACCTACCTCCAAAACTGATGCTATCAGCCGGAACTATTTCACAATTTGCACTACTTCTTGTCCTTGAAGTGAAGGCTAAGAGGGGAAAAAAAAGTTCGACAAATCAGTTAATAATCCAGAAATCCGTCTCAAGAGGAATCAGAATATTAAAAAAATTTACCTAAGGAAATCTGTTTTTTGGTGTAACAGAAACCATGATATTGTGAAAATGTTCGGTATTTTTTTCTTTTTCCTTTTTTAACGCCACGAGGGTCGACATAAATTTAACCTGCATGTGCTTGAAAAAAAAAAAAA
>JAGKTI010027786.1:0-13157 GCA_018397915.1 Birgus latro | reverse complement strand
ACCTCACCCAACCCCGATCCTACTCCAATGGACCCCTCCTATCCCCGAACCTACCCCACTGCACTCCACCCAACCTCTCCCATCCCCGATCCTACCCTACTGTACCCCACTCAACCCCGGTCCTGCCCAACTGCACTCCACTCTACCCCTATCCTACCCCACTGCACCCCACCCAACCCCAATCCTACCCCACTGCACCCTACCCAACCCCGATCCTACCCCTCTGCACCCCACTCAACCCCGATCCTACCCCACTCCACTGCACCTGACCCCGATTCCACCCCACTGCACCCAACTCAACCCCGATCCTACCCCACTGCACCCCACCCAACCCCGATACTACCCCACTCTACCCCACCCAACCCCTATCCAACCCCACTGCACCCCACCCAACTCCTATCCTACCCCACTGCACTCCACCCTACCCCGATCTCACCCTACTTCAACATATCTCTAACAAAAATCTTAAAACTGGGTTATTGAAAAATGTCATCTCTTGCTAGGATTATAGAGTGCTTCGGGATGCAGTGCTGAGTATATTTCAAATATAAGGTAGGGTAGGGTAGGTAGAGGTAGGTAGGTAGGTAGGTAGGTAGGTAGGTAAGTAGGTAGGTAGGTAACTAGGTTCTGTAGGATAGATTAGAGTAGGTAGTGAGGTCAGTTGGAAGGTATGTTCGGTAGGGCTAGGTAGGGTTGGGTAGGACTGAGCAGGGTAGGGTAGGGTTGAGGACAGTGGTGTAAAGTAGGGTAGGGTAACCTAGAGTAAAGTTGTAAAGGGATGGGTTAAGTAGTCAGGCCAGGTAGATTAGGTTTGTTAGGGCTGTGTAGGGTAGATTAGGGTGGGGTATAGTCAGACAAGGTAGGTTAGGTATGGTTGGGGAGTCAGTAAAGGTAGATTAGTTTTGTTATGGTGGCTTAAGGTAAGGTCGGTTAGGGTACAGGAAGTTCATTTTTCGAACTGATGGGGTTGGATATAAATTTCACTGAGCCCTTCCGTAAGACAAGGCTACCCAGAGCTAAATAAAATCGTCTGAATGTATCGTAATACAATATAATAACGTTGACAAAAAAAAGAAAAAAAACAAATCTGGCCACCTCCAGGACTCGAATCGTGGCGCGCAGGACACAGCGCTCTCAATCTATCCACTTAATCTAAATCAATTCTAATAGGCAAATGACAGTGACAACTTGGTAAGGGAAATATGACTTAGCTTTTAACGGAGAGAAGCGCTGGCTCTATGGCTTGCTGACTGGCTTGCTCTCTTCCTGGTTTTCTTCCTTTCTTCCTGGCTGGCATTATTCCTGGCTTTCTTCCTGGCTAGCTTTCTTCCTGGGTTGCTGTGGATTTCCTGCGGTTCCGCACATCTATCTGTTGACAAGAATTATCATCATCATCATCATCATCGCCATCACCGTATTATTATTATTATTGTTACTACTATTATTATTATTATTATTATTATTATTATTATTATTATTATTTTCATTATTATTATTATTTCCCTCTCTCCGTCTTGAATGCTGAGATGTAAGAATAGATTAACGCTAGAATATGAGGCTAGTCACGAAGAAGTGCTACGAAGGATAAATTCTCGCTATCACTCTCCCTCTGATTAAAAGGTACGGTACTCAACAGAAAGAGCCATAACAGCAAATTGATAAAAGGTCTCTCATTTGACCTTAATCTACCAAGGACGTAAAATTTTTTAGATTTATTTATAGCCAAACACCTTAATTTAGGAAGGCGGTGGCCACAAACAAACTGCCTTCATGTCACCTTGATCTCCAGCACCAGTCTGTCCTCCCCACAGCTCACATTAATCTCATTCTTCTCCCCACCGCATCCCTCCACCCCATCCTCGGTCTCACTCTCACTCTCTCACGTTCCAGCTCACTAACACACTCTCCTAATTCAATCTCTCATTCTCCGTTATCTCCACATGGTGAACCTATCTCAGGGTACTTCTCCCAACACATTCCAGCAAATCCACATCAACACCACAAAGCTCCTTCACTTCCTCACGCGTCCATCTACCTCTCCACAAACTCCATACCCACATCAACACCGCAACGCTTTTCAATTTTGTCATTTGTCAGTCGGCCTCTCCACCTAACTCCATATCTATATCAACACCACAACTCTCCTTCATCTCCTCATTTGTTTGTCTGTTTCTCCACGTGACTCCACATCCATGTAAACACCATAACGCTCATTTACCAGTACTTCCTCATTTATTTGTCTGTCTCTCCACCTAACTCCATATTCACATCAACACCACAACCCTCCTCCATCTCCTCATTTGTCTGTTTCTCCACGTAGCTTCACATTCCTCTCGGATAATTTATTTCCACATCACTTCATACAATAATAAAGACGAATTGGTTCAGCTGAAAGAACTTGTAGCTATCAAAAACCTGAAAACAATATCCTCCATTACCTTTGCTTATCTCGGCAAGATGGGGAAGCTGTTTAAGCATTATCAGCACGAGAAAATATACACCCACTCGGACGTCCTTCGCCTGTCACGGATGGAGGGTGACTGACGGGATTCGAAGCTTCTATGGTTCAGTGAGCTGCAGTTCGAGACAGAAGACTCGTTTTTATCATGTTAAGTAATATTTAGCTTTAATATCGTTGCAGCACTGATTTTTTTTTCACCTTAACTTGGCCTAAAATTGGTTTCTCTCTCTCCTAAATGCCGAGCTGTAACAATTGACTAGAATATTATACTAGTCACGAAGAAATGCTCTCGAATGGATATAGAGCATTCTCCTATTAGTCTGTTTAGCTATCTATCAATCCATCTATCTATCTATTTATCTATCTATCTCTCCGTCTATATATGTATCTATATGTATCTCCATCCATCTATCTATCTATCCATCTATCTGACTATTTATCTATCTATCTATCTGTCATTGAGCTAAGTGAATCAAGTTACAAACAGACTACAATCTGGACTAGGTTAAGGTGAAAAGAGTAAGATTATACGAACCATATCCTCACCATGGTTATTAAAACCTCACCTCTCTCTAAATTTCTCCAAGTTACTCCTTTCCATCCCACCTTGATCAAATTCCAGCCCCCTTACTCCAGTGTCATATATTTTCGTCCCTCTTGCTGCTTCCAGACGATTTTATTCAGCTTAGGACAACCCCCTTAGTAGTGAAAGGGTTGATGAAGGCTGTCTCCAACCCCACCAGTTTCGAAAAATCTGTCAAGGAGTAAAAAATGAAAAAAATATATATAAATATAATGAATGTCTCAAGGTGAAAGAATTATGGAAATATCTTAAAATGAAAAAAAAATCTTAAAATGAAAAAAAAGAGATAGTCTAAAGAAAATAATTAAGATGCAAAATATCTCAAGAACAAAAATTTAAATAAGAAATGCCGTAAGAAAAAAAAATATTGTGAAAAATGTCTTTTAAAAAATCAAGATGAAAAAATTTCTCAAGAAAAAATTAAGATGAAAAATGTATCAAGAAAGAAATAAAAAGAAAAATGTGTTAAAATACAGAAAAATAAGATGCAAACCTTAAGCTGGAGAAAATGAGGTGGAAAATGTCTCCAGATGAAAATAAAATAAAGCTGAAAATTGTCAAGATGAAGAAAGTATGATGAGAAATGTCTCGACCCCTCCAAATATGAAAAATGTCTCGACCCCTCCCCCAAATATGAAAAATGTCTTGACCCCCCCCAAAAAAAAAGAAGAAATGTCTCGACCCCCCCCCAAAAAAAATGAAAAATGTCTCAATATGAAGATGAAGAAAGGCTATAAGACAGATAATAGGAAAGGTGGGAGATATCACACAGAACATCACTGCTTGTAGGGAACCCATGAAGACGAGCCAGGTGAGGGAAGAACGTGTGGCGAAGATCACTGAGCGAGGGACAGTGTGAGAGGATGTGGGAGAAACTGAGACGTGAGTGAGAAAGGAGACAAACGGGAGGGTGCTTGTTAAACATGAGGTAACCATGAGTAAGAAAAGTATGGCCATCCCAAGACCTAAAAGGGTGAGAGTGGATTGTTAGGCAAGAGGAGTGTCATATAGAGGGAGGGATGTGGGATGCTAGAACGAGTAAAGAAGACTGCATGGGCGAAAACCATGAGTGTCAATCCAAGCAGAAGCCGCGATGATCACTGACTGCATAAGAGACTGAAGTCCTGGTAAACGGGACGCAGCAGCAAAAATTTCAGTGTCATCAACATCCAAAGAAGCACGGAGACCATCAGGAAGGGAGGACTCAATGATATTAATGGCAATCAGGAAAAGAGTGCTACCAGGAACACCCTGTGGAACACTTTCGTACTTGGAAACAAATCAGATCTAGAGCAATGAACTCAAGCACGGAAGGAACGGTATGATGGGAAATTACGGAGAAAGACCCCGATTGCCAGTAATGCCGAGAGACAAAACAGTACGCAATATGAGGGATTTCTAAGCTTTCTCTAGGAGGATAAAGGCCTGCCCTATGTACGCATCCAAAGCTCATAAAGGATTCAGTGCACTACAGGCACATCGGTAACCACTCTGGAGATTAGACAGCAACTGACTGGATTGTAGGAGTCACATGAGGCGACTAATGATCATACGTTCAGGTATTTTACACAAACAGCTGGTGAGAGCAATTGTACTATAATCCATTGGAAGGTGACCGGACTTCCCTGATCTGAGGATGGGGGGAACTGGTGCTCCTCTCCTTCTATCTATCTATTGCCAGACGCCTTAATTCCGTAAGGGGTGGCCACAAACAAATCGCCTCCATGTCGCCCTGTTCCCCGCCATTTCACTGCACTCCTTCCAGCTCACACATCCCTTTCTCATACTTTCACATATACCTCACCATTCCATCTCTCCATCTCATCCTTGGCGTCCCCCTCTCTCTCCCCCCGTCCACCTCACTCACATACATTCTCCTCGTTAGTCTCTCACTCTCCATCTTCTCCATATGGCCAAACCACCTCAATGTGTTTCTTCTAACGCTTCCTATCACATCCACATCTCTCTCTCCATACAGGCTACTCTCTATGCAGGCGGAAAAAAGTCCCCCGACCAAATGCAATAAAGTGCAAGAAGAAAAAGAACAGTCTTGGGAAGCAGGTGTCTGAGAATGGTATAGTGAACACCATCAAGTCCTTTGCAAGCATCCCTACAGGGTAAACGAGGCATAGTTATGTGCATCAGGTAATAAGTAAAAGGTAATAGGAGTTTGTGCAGATGTGTGTTTCAAAATATGGAATTCAGGGGACAGGTGAGAGCTTTTACTGATGTCACTGAAATGGCGACTTAAAATATTAGCAACATCAGTAGGATCTGCAGCAGATGGACCATCCATGTGTAAGGCAGGAGGGGAGGAGGGGTAAGCGTCCCTGAAATTTTGCGAATAGGGCGGCTGACTGAAAACACAGTAGACGTAGAAACAGAAATGGCATAGGGCGGTATTCTTAGACATTTCCTTCCCTTGTAGAAGCCTGGGAAGCAAATGCTTGGCTGAAATGGTATTCTTTAACCCGCCGAGTCCCGACCGGTTTTTTACCCAGCCTACCGCCAGATCCCGACCGATCTTCGACTTTTTGTTTTTTGGCTGAAACCTTCGCTTTTGGTGAGAAACATCGAAAATTCATAGTGAAATCGCGATCCTGAGGTAAAAAAATGTTGATACAGGTGTTACTCAACCTTACGTTTTCCTTCTTTTTCAGGGTACCTGGCTAAGAAAACGAAATATGGAAGGGTTGACTAATTCAAGCCACTTTAAATTACGTATTTACTTCATTTATTTGGTACGAATTTATGTGTAGTAAAAGTCTATATCGGTTTTCACACAATAATATAGGCATTTATAAGCATTGTTCACTTACCCAAAACCCCAGTATATGCCACCTTCCTTTATGACATTACCACAACATCACTTCTGTTTGTTTCTACCTCTAGCTTCTTTGTTTCGTTGTCCTCCACCTCAGGAATCACTTTCACCGTGAATTTCGTCATTAGAGAGACCGTGGGGAAACATACCTTTACTGGCAAGGCTGCTGCTAACAGGTGAATTGCCCAGTGTAGGGGGGAGGGGGGGAAGGGGGGTTAGGAGGGGCCAGGCAGTATCCTCGCTTGACAGCAGGTAGAGGAAGGTCTCCCACATATGGCTACCAAAAATCACCCACGAATGTTGAAAAATGTGCACACAATGGGCCTTGCAATTGCGTGATGTACGATGTACGTCGTTGGGTCTGTCCGTGGAAAAAAGTAGCGACGTACACCGTACGTTGATGGAACTCGGCGGGTTAAAAATTCATTTCCTTTCTGAGCCGCTCGAAGAGAAGAATTATTCCATCGGGTACCAGAATTTATAGGAACTTGAAGGAATTAATTGAACTGTCTCTTCAAAATCTGCATTGCGATTTATGTGCATTCTCTTGATGTTCATTGCCTTATCTATCTATCTATCTATCTATCTACCTATCTAATGTTGAAGGAAGTTACTGTACAATCCTATTAGATATGTATGTATGTAAGGATGGATAGGTATGAAGATAGGTCGTTGGATGGATCGATGGATAGATGGATGGGATAGAAAGGCTGACTGATGGATGGATGGATGGATGGATATACAGATAGAGAAATAGATAAATAAACAGATAGATCCTGATAAATTTACAGAGAGAGAGAGAGAGAGAGAGAGAGAGAGAGTAAACACCTCCTCCTTCCCCACACACCCTGCCCACAGAGACAGGTCATGCATGGACGCTGCCAGAGATAATGGACTTGCAAGAGAGAATAATTAACTTCTTTTTTATATTACATTTTCACTTTATTATCTTACTTTCTCACTTTAGTTTTTATCTTACTTTCTTACTTTATCTTTTTATCTTAGTTTCACACTTATTAAATCTTACTTTTTCACTTTAATTTTATCTTACTTTCTCACTTTATTTTTGTTATGCTGCATGAAAAGGGTGCAACTTCTCGTCCCTTATACATGGAGCCTGGAGCGAGGTTCTCTTTCTAGACCGGGTTGGGCTCTATTAAGGCAATCAGAGGAAACAGGGCATAAAACTCAGGGCAACAACCTTACACGAATATTACCACAAATTACAAACTCTGTTATAATATGATGGCACACTTTACAGAGAAATAATGTCACACACAGATAGACAGGGCCGGAGGACTTGGCGACAGGAGGGTGTGACTGGGGGTTGCTGTAGGATGAGGCCCAGTGTTAGTAGAGGGCTCGGGTCGGTGGCCTGTGTCCTGAGGCCCCGGGGTCGTCAGGACCTCCGGTGGCTGCGCCGGGAGGCCGACCCGTGGAGTCTCATCCGGGAGTTGTCAGAGGGCCGTGCAGGAGAGGGTGGGCCCTTCCACAGTGTCAGGGGAAAATGAGAGTTTTCTCTGGCGTGTCGCCAGATGTCAGGGGAAATTTAAGTATTCCCAAGAAATAATGAAATATTCTATAATTGGTATACAACATATATAGCTAAGTGTGCTATGTCAATTCTCTAGAGTCGAGAATTACAGACTTCCTCAACGGCACGCAGCAGAGACTAGATGCTCTATTGGGCTGCAATATTGTACCGTTGGCCTACGAGAAAGTTTCTTCTGCCCCCCAACAATAAAAAAAAAAGATAATAATAATGATAACAGGCTCTTGGCTGAGCCAAACTCCTAGCTAGCACAACGGATTTAAGGAGTGATGCCAAACCTGGCCTAAGTACCGGCCGTGATTTAATTCAAAAAGTTGTGCTAACGTAGAGTAGCAAACTGTACTAAATAAGTGGAAAATCAAACACAGCTGTTATACTTTAACAAAGCTCAAGAAACGAACTGTAAATTTATTAATTACAAAGAAATGAATTTATGTTACATGAAATTCAAATCAAATAAAGGAATACACTCACTCACTCAGACACTCAGATAACAGCTAAATATTTCAAAAAGCTTAGCCTAGGAAAAACCAGAAAATACTGATCGGTATGGATGAGACTGTACTGTAGTCGATCACCAAGAGAGGGTGGGAGCTCGGGAACACACGCCGATTCAAGCTGAGATCTGAAATAAAGAAGTCACTCGAGCCTCTAGAGGCGTACGACCCAATCGTTCCGTGACTAAGAACAGACTGAGCTATCATTTGAATGCTCAACGCGGGGAAGGTGGGAGCTGCGCGCGCATGCGCAATGGCCCCGGAGCAAAACCCGACGACTTAAAATTATCGTACATATAATAATTTGCTCCTCCCAAAATCACTGGATGTCACGATTTAACTTAACGTGATTTTACAATGAAGAAAATTCGTGACATTACGCCCGCTAAAATTTTCAAATTTTACTCTAGAGTAAAATTTGACACTATGTATATACATCCTAACTCAGTCACACAAGATTCACACTGTGTTGTGTGTACTATCCTGTTACAGGAGGCAAAACAATGTCACCTGTGAGCGTAAAAACCTTGTATTTACGTTAAGGAAAGCAAGCTTGAGGGAAAAACTCTGAGACGACAGTGGAAAGTCCTGCACTCAGGTCAACTGAGCGAAAATTCGCTACATTTACATTAACAACTAGTTGTTATGTAGCATGGTGTATGTGATACACGGTGTAGGTGTGACAGTTGTAGTGTAACTGTACCTACGTGTAAGCAATAATAATAATACATATTGAGGCAATAATAAAGGCGACGAGGGCAGAAGAGATGAAGTGCCATGGTGCAGCAGACGATCAATGGTCCTGGACATATTCACCCAACGACTGTACCTGTGGGGATGAGTCAAGGTGGAGTTTCAATAGTGTCAATGCAAGGGTTACACTAAATTACAATTTCATCCACCCAGCAGTCAATCCACACACACACAAAAGAAGGTACTCTTTAGCTGAAAGTCAGTTAATAACAAATTCCGTAGGTATGTCGCCATTATTTCCCCAATAGTTGCCTTTTCTAGCCTACACTTACGCCTAATAAAAGGGCTCGTCGTCGGTGCCCTCGGCTGGGATCGTACCACGACTACCCGCCTGTCATCAGTGTCCTCAGTTGGGTTCACTGTGACTGCACACTTATGGCTATACTTAACATTACAAAGGGCTCGTTGTCGGTGCCCTCGGCTGGGATCGTACCACAACTACCCGCCTGTCATCAGTGTCCTCAGTTGGGTTCACTGTGACTGCACACTTATGGCTATACTTAACATTACAAAGGGCTCATCACCTTGACTACCCGTTTGTCATCAGTGTCCTCAGTTGGGTTCACCGTGACTGCACACTTATAATTACTAAAGGTAGTCAAGAATCCCTATGCAACTTTGGCAGGTCACATTTTAACACCCTGCATGGGTGTGAACACTCATGTGGCTTCTATGTAATCTCCAGGAATCCTCAGGGAGGCCCTCAGCTCGAGATACACCACAAGGTAATTCAAACTCAGCCTCAGATTGCCTCTGTGGGGTCTCGGACTTCCCCCTTAACCTACCTTAATCTACGGTACATACAATATGCACAAGCCCTACGCTTATGACTAATAAGGGCTTGTCATCGGTGTCCCCAGTTGGGATTGCCGAGAATGTGCACTTATGAGCTACAATACATTTGTATGTACAGACCCCAGACATAGTATGTCCTGTGAGGCCAACAAGCGAGACGTGAGGTCTTAGCAGCATAGTACTGACTTGGAACCAAGCTAGTTCTTGGATTGCTCAAATCTCTTAGAATAGCACAGTCTTAGGAAACCCAGTGTACAACAGACACTCACATTACCACTGCCCTCTCTCACACGACTCAGAGATTATGGGCGTGGATTCAAACGGCGCAGGAGGGAAACTTTCCGGAATGGTGGTACGTCGACACACATTACAGGAGTGCACAAAACTATCAATTTCCTGTCCCATTCCTGGCCAGAAAAAGTCAGCAGGGATACGGCCTTGGGTTTTCCTTTTTCCCATATGACCTCCTGATGCTAAGCAATGACCCCATTCTAACACTGCTTGGCGGTAGTTTGCGGGAACGACAAACTGCAGTCGAACCTCGCCCTCGGGTGTTCGCGACTCACGGTACAGCCGTCCTCGCTTACGAAGGAACCTGGCTCATCCACCCCGTGAATACTTGGTCACTCTACCCTTTTGTTTCTTCCGCACAACAGCAAGGGTCGGGTCAGTCTGTTGCTCTTGGACAACATCTTGACTGCAAATCAGATCTTGCGGCAATGCAATAGCCACTGGGGCAACACAATTTGAAGCCGAAGTCTGAGTAGTGACATCTGTGGTGCAACTATGCTTGGCACCTGGTATATTGCCTATTATGAGGTCAAACAAAGGTTCTTGCATGACAACTGCAACTGTTGAACCTGTGTAAAAGGGAGATGCTACCTGGATACATGCCTCAGGAAACAATCTCACTGATCCATCAATAAGCTGAGCTTGTACCTGTCTGCCTGTATACTCTTCAGGACAAACAAGACTCTGCCTGACAGTACAACCTGAGGAACCATTGTCTCTCAGTACATTAACAGAAACACCTCCCACAAACCCTGGCTGAACAAGGAAGGCACTGTTACCTGTGGGAGGGCCTGTGGAGGAAGCGGTCAGCCGTTGATAAGGCTGCCTGGCATATAACTCTTCAAATGTGACAGGAGTATTTGCCTAAGGGATCGTACCCGAACTAGAAGAACGAGGAGCTGTACTCACCATCTGGGGAGCAGGAGCACTGACGGCCTGTGGAGGAGAGTTCACTGTCTCAGGGGGACTAGTGAACCGTGAAGGAGGAGCTGTACTCACCATCTGGGGAGCAGGAGCACTGACGGCCTGTGGAGGAGAGTTCACCGTCTCAGGGGGACTAGTGAACCGTGAAGGAGGAGCTGTGCTGGTGGGGACGGCACCATCGTGCACTTGTCGAGGAATGAGGGCTGCGTTCGCTTCTTGCCTCCGATACACTGGAGCTGGTGTCGAAAAGGTTTGACCCGGTTGGCGATTACGTGGCTGATACTGCTGCTGTTTAGGGTACTGCTGCCGGTTAGGGTACTTGTACCTCTTCCAGTCAGGTTTCTGTGTAATCTGCCACTGGTCCTTCTGCGGTTTGCCTGGACCATGACCATTACTTTGAGAATGGCCTTGATGCTGGGGTTCAGTCTGGGACTGCTTACCAGACTTAGCAGAGTCTGTCCTATTTCAGGACTGCTGCTTACGTATTTCGTACCCATACGCACTAAAGAAAGCATCAGCGGTTTGTACCATTTCTGATGTGTCCTTCACTTTGGACATCTTTAGCTGGGCTACAAGCTCAGCAGGCCACGACTTTTCTAGCTGTGTACGCAGCACGAGGTCAATCACTCCCTCTCGTGTGCTGGGAGTCTCGTCCTTCTCCATCCATTTGCCTAAATATGCCGTGAGACGGTCAAGGAACTGAACAGCTGTCTCCTTTACCTGGAGACGCGCCTTCATGAACTGACTCTTAGCATGATCGACAGTAAGACCGTACGCCTTGATGAGTGCGGTCTTCATCATCTCATACGTGAGATTCTCTCCGCGAATTCTGTGGAGAATGTCGAGGGTGGGGCCCTCAAACAGGCTAAGAAATTGAAGCCGCTTAGCTGCCTCATCCAGATCGTACAGGTTTGCCATGTCTTCGAAACGAGCTATAAATGGCTCGATTCGCTCGCCTTCCTTGTAAGAGGGAAGCTTAAGACGTGGAGTTGCTAGAATAGGTGCTGGGAGAGCAGTAGAGGAGCTTGAATTGGCTGCACCCGGTGTGCCTGAAGCCATGGAGTCTTGCTTAAGCTTAAGCACCTCCAATTCGTGTTCACGCTCTCTCTCTCTCTCTTCACGTTCACATTCCTCATGCGCCTCGCGCTCAGCGCGCTCCTGTTCACGTACTTTCTCTCGTTCGACACGCTCCTGTTCACGTAGTTTCTCTCGTTCAACACGCTCCTGTTCACGTAGTTGGCGTTCGTGTTCGCGTTGCCACTCGCAGTCCTCCCGTTCACGTTCTTTCTGTCATTCTTCATACTCCCGCTGGCGCTCGCGCTCCTCCCGCTCCTTCTCTTTCTGCCGTTCTTCATACTCCCGTAGTTCTTTCTCATGCTCGCGCTGAATTGTCCGCTCCTCACGGGCGGAATTCTCGCGTTGCTGTTCGACATTAAAGCGCGGCAGGACATAATCTCAAATTTCCTGGGGGTTTGTAAGCCCCATGTCTTTAGCCTCTTGCACGAATGCACTAGATTCCATCGTGCTTGGTTTTTGAGACTGGCAACTGAGACTAAATGTGAGTGAGTGATTCGGTAATAATTTAGGCTAGGAGTTTATCCTGGTATGAGGTCGCCAGATGTCAGGGGAAAATGAGAGTTTTCTCTGGCGTGTCGCCAGATGTCAGGGGAAATTTAAGTATTCCCAAGAAATAATGAAATATTGTATAATTGGTATACAACGTATATAGCTAAGTGTGCTATGTCAATTCTCTAAAGTCGAGAACTACAGACTTCCTCAACGGCACGCAGCAGAGACTAGACGCTCTATTGGGCTGCAATATTGTACCGTTGGCCTACGAGAAAGTTTCTTCTCCCCCCCCAACAATTAAAAAAAAAATGATAATAATAATGATAACAGGCTCTTGGCTGAGCCAAACTCCTAGCTAGCACAATGGATTTAAGGAGTGATGCCAAACCTGGCCTAAGTACCGGCCGTGATTTAATTCAAAAAGTTGTGCTAACATAGAGTAGCAAACTGTACTAAATAAGTGGAAAATCAAACACAGCTGTTATACTTTAACAAAGCTCAAGAAACGAACTGTAAATTTATTAATTACAAAGAAATGAATTTACATTACATGAAATTCAAATCAAATAAAGGAATACACTGTGTTTAATAATGAACAGTTATGTCCTGCATCATCCTTGAACATGCTTGGGGTTTCATTCTCTCAAGATTTGTCTTGGAAAGAACATATTACATCTCTTGTGAAATCTGCTTCCAAGAGATTAGGTGTGCTAAGCCGATTCCGTACTTTCTTTACCCCTGCACAGTTGTTGACCTTGTACACGGGTTTTATTCGCCCGTGTATGGAGTACAACTCTCATGTGTGGGGAGGCTCTCCACATGCAGCTCTTCTCAATAGGGTGGAGTCAAAGGCTTTTCGTCTCATTAACTCTCCTCCTCTTACTGATTCCCTTCAACCATTGTCTCTT
>JAGKTI010027785.1:1859-13157 GCA_018397915.1 Birgus latro | reverse complement strand
AGAGAGAGAGAGAGAGAGAGAGAGAGAGAGAGAGAGAGGGGACCACTTGATACCATACCATTTGATACCACACAACCTATTACCATACGCTTTAATACCATACCACATAATACCGCAGTACCTTATATCATGCTGCCTAATAGTTCCTAATTTATACTGCCCAATACCATAGCACCTGACACTATTCCACCCAATACCATACCTCCAGATACACTGCCATCCAGTACCATAACACCAATTTCCACGGTGTGTTGGGTTAGGCCTACCAGTCGACCAGCGAACATAATACCAGTACCATACCGCCTAATACCATGCCACCTAACACCATATCACCTCATGGCATACCCCCTAACACCATGCTAATACTTTTTCATTACTACTACTGCTGTTGAAGGCAAGATAGGTTACTCAGTTCACATAGGCAGGAAAAGAACGACCCCTCACCTAACCCTACCCTTCCACGTAACACCCCAGCATCTAACACCGTATCGCCTGGCAGGGAATGACGTGCTGCCAGTGAACCAAACTCTAGCCCCCGACTTTAGCATGAGTCCCCCCTCAGGCCATTGGAAACCTGTAATCTGTGCCCGTAAATCAGATGATAACGAGTCTCCAGGTAACTGCCTCACACCTCCACCGAACACTGTCCCTATTAACGCGCACCTTAGAACCACCACTCGTTGCTAATGGCCTTATATACAACCTTCTTTACCTTTAACCTAATCTAACTTAACCTAGCTTAACCTAACCTCTTCTGACCTGGCCTAGCCTCACCTGACCTAACTTAATGTGACCTAACCTGACCTAACCTAATCTAACCTGACCTAATTCATCCTGACCTAATATCACCTAATCTACCCTGACCTGACCTAAGAACGACCTCAATAACGAGCCACTGAGACCCAACACTCTTAGTCAATGCCGTGGTGTACAACTGACGCCATATATAAACACTTTCCTTCCAGTAAATTCTCATATGTCAAGGGTGCGTTCTAAGTCTGTACAATTCTTTCCCTAAAACTCGTACTGAAGTTTTGAGGGAAAGTGGCCAGGCAGCTTTAAAGGTAAAATGGAACTACCGGTGTAAGTCGGAATATTTCTACATTTTAACATTAAAATAACAGCGAAAAAGGATACTGAAAAAGGCAACATATAGGGTAACTAGGTCTTGTTGTAAAAAAAATTCCTTGTTTACACTTACTGTATATCTCCACTCATACTGTTTCCCAGCATTCACAACCAAACTGGAGTGAGCTTTAACATGAAAGAAAGCGAAAAAAAAATTCTGATAATCCATGGAGCTTAGGTCATCGTGAAAATTCTTAACATCCTTGGATATATACAAACCCAGGTACTCAAAATAAACCGAATGAAAGCCTAGATGGGGCAGCAAAATTGAAAAAGTAGCGCCTCTTGTGATTAAACGCTCTCAGGTTAATGACTGATATTAAGAAACCTACCTGTATATTAAGCACAGGTGTGGTGTTTCTTGTGGGCCGGGCCTGAGGTTACTCCCACGGTTAATCTGAGAAGGGATTTTTGATGGGAACGCGCAGAGATTTTTATTGCGGGACCTGGCGGATTTATGAGGCTGTGTCCCCATTTATTTTTTAGGGGGGAGTGTTGTGATAATGATAAATAAAACTGTATCCGTTAAAAAAAAAAAAAACAAGGCCGATAGATTAATATTTGGGAGAGAGAGAGAGAGAGAGAGAGAGAGAGAGAGAGAGAGGAAATCAATACACGTTCCTCAACCTGTAATCACGCACAACGGGTATGTGACAATCGTACCTAACGCGGCCCGATATTAGCGTCAAATTACCCCATTACCCNNNNAGAGGGAGAGAGAGAGAGAGAGAGAGAGAGAGAGAGGAAATCAATACACGTTCCTCAACCTGTAATCACGCACAACGGGTATGTGACAATCGTACCTAACGCGGCCCGATATTAGCGTCAAATTACCCCATTACCCAAGAAAATGCCAGGGGAATTGAACCACCCAGAGCCATGAAAAAGATATACAAAAAAATCGTCTGGGATTAGCTGAAATAGAACAGGAAAACCACAAGAGGGGGGCTTTTCCTAAGAGATTATGAGACGAAGAAGGTTAACATTAAAATCGTCTGGCTTTAGTTGGAATAATAAGGCAAAGTTATACGGATTTTTTTTTTCTCTTTTTCAGGAATTAACTCATTGGTTGGGGTGGGTTTCTTTGAGCTGAGTAAAATCGTCTGCGGTTCACAAGAATAAGCCATGCATTCCTAACCCACAACACCTCAACCTCGTCCTCCCCAAACCTTCCCTTCTTCCCCTCCCCTAACCACTTCCCCCACACCTACCCCTCCTATCCATCCTCACACCCTTAACCATTTCATCTCACTCACTCACCTCCACAAGCATTCCCATCCCACCCACCCACCCACCCATCCATCTCCACACCCAATCCCATCCCACCCACCTCCACACCCAACTCCTGACCCCCGCCGCTCCCAAGCCTTCCAACTGAATACTAGTAATTGTGACTAATGAATACGTCAAGCAATCCGATGCTGTCTGGTGCATAGCTGGGGGGCCACAGCTGAGATGTGGGATTAGAGGGAAGAGCAGACACAATGGGTGGTGAGCAGCTGAGAATAGACAGGATTAGCAGCTGAGAATGGACAGGGTTATCGGTGAGTCCAAGTTGTAAATAAGCAAGATTGTTTAATTTGGTAAGATTTTTTTTCTCTCTGACCTGGCCTTGATAGACTAACCCTTCAGTAACAGGGAGGAGAGGCAGTGTATTTCATTTTATTTCATTCTGTACCTCAGTGGGCAGGGATTTCATAGACAATCTCAGACGCAAGGAAGTGAGGTATCCCAGGTGTGTGAAAACAAAAAATGCTTCCTTCCTTCTTTTTTTGTGTTCGTTCTTTATCTTGTTATTATTATTCCTATTATTTTTTTTACACTTTTACCCATACACACCAAACAATAGTACACATATAATATTAAACCGCCCTGGCCCATCTCCTTCCAACATTTTAGCTTTTTCTGCCTACTTCTGACCACTATTTTTTTTTTTCCATCCCTCTTACCCCTTTCCTTACCTCCTCATACACATGCACACTCATCATGCTGTTAGGTGAAAAACGCTATTCCTCACCACGACCACCACCTCTCATACAACGTCCGACTTTGCAGGGTGTATTGCTGTCTCTGCCTCAACACCCACCATCATATTCACCTCGAAGGAACCGCAGATGCAAGCACGGATATACTCGTTCTCAGCCTCGTAAACTCTAGGCAATGATTAATTTCTTACGTCTTATTTACTTATTATGACAGAGACAGACAGACAAACAGAGACAGACAGAAAGATTGGTGAAAAGACAGGTATACCACAGGAACAGTGAATTCATCCAATACGAGATTAGATTCTGCTCGCTACAGGAAACCCTCTTCTCGTTACTAGAAGGCGTCTCGTCCTCTTAACGATGCTTAACCTCCTCTTATAAAACAACTTCCTATCACATTCATCATTTCCTCAGAGACACCAGATACGAGAACTAAAGACAAAACTCA
This sequence comes from Birgus latro, assembly GCA_018397915.1. NCBI lineage: Eukaryota > Metazoa > Arthropoda > Malacostraca > Decapoda > Coenobitidae > Birgus > Birgus latro. The sequence goes on along the minus strand of JAGKTI010027785.1, from coordinate 9,593 downwards.
CTTCTTTGCAATTCAGGTTCACTTTTAATTCAGTCACTAGCATGTTAGATTTAGTAATTAATTTTTCTGCCACCACAGTATCATTCAGCTCTCCAGTTGTAAACAAATTGTCAAGAATTGGCGTTTTCATTTATTTTCTTCACGGTACTTGGATATCCACGGACAGAGAAGCATTAATGTGACAAGGATAGCCGCTGTGATGCAGTCTGGAAAGTATTAAGATTATCTAGGAAGTTAAAATAAATCTTCCTAGAACTGGGGGGTCCCTTTTTCTCTATATATTCCTCAGATATGCGCAGACGAAACAATATCGGTGTGATGAGGGTACTGTTTGTGATATGAGTGGAATTTTATCTCTGACACACCCGATCTGACCACCCGCCCTGACGCAAGCAGAGGGGAGGGGAGGGGGAGGAGATAGGGAAAAGGGAGGGGAGGGGGAAGAGAAAGGAGAATGGGAGGGGAGGGGAGAAAAGGGGAAAGGCATTCTCAGAAGGGAGATTGCAAGATAAATCAGGAAATGAATGATAAGAACTCTCATTTCTGATTATCATGCAAGAAACGAGCACACCACTCCTTAATGTATACCTACTGTGAATTAATGTATTATAAAAGAAAAAAGAAACTGAGGAGTAAGTTGTGAGGTGTCCAGATATGTAAAAAAAGAAGAGGAGTATGTTGTGATATGACTGAAATGATAAAGAAAATATATGCAGAAATTATACCAAAAAAAATCATGAAGACAGGGTACCGAGGAAGGCGTCTGAAAGTGAAGGGCGGGACAGCTGCGGGAGAGGAAGACCGCTTATGGGATGGGAATGGCGGCTGCAGCGGTATACTAATGGGGGAGATATTAAGCAGTTAGAGGGCCGGCATCAACCTAAGCATTTTATTCTGTTTTTTTTACTACATGATTTCGTAAAGGTGAATGAAACCCTGGCGCTCTGGAGGGTTGGGAGGAAAATTGATTAAAGGAGATAAGTAAAACTAAAAATGAAGTTTGCAAGGCCAAAATGACATACTGACATTTCTCCCAAGACCACTCCCAGCTTTGATATAGTCAGAAGATGAGAAATCGATGATGATGATGATGATGATGATATGAAGGAGGAGGAGGAGGGGGAAGGGGAAGAACATCAAAATGAGAGTGATCCTTGATATCTCGCCTTCATTTATGATTATATTTGCAAAAATTAATTAATCAATTCATATAAACATGTAGCGCATGATGTGTTAAGAAAATCAAGTGGCACATGATTTCAGTAAAACGCGCAATGGTTAAAAAAAAAATCCTAATAAATTCCTTCATTTCCCACTAAATCCAACCTTCGTGAATACGCCCGACTAACTCACTGCATTATGCTTCTCTCTCCGGCAGCCAGTGTCTCCCCCAAACGTAATTAGCCCCGATAGAGTCTGAATATACCTGTGATAAGCGTCTGAATGCCACTCTTATCAGTTCTGGCCCCTCCCCTGTCCCCCTGCTACCTCTGCCCCCTCCTACCCCTGCCCCCCTATCCCCCAACTGCCCTTGCCTACTCCTGCCCCTTTGACTCTCCTGCTTCCTTCGCCACCCCTCCTGCCCCCTTCCTCATACTCCTGCTGCTTCATGCCCTCTTCCCCTTCTCCTGCCCCCCCCCTGCCTCCCTCCTCTGCCCCCCCTGCCCCCTGCCATGCCCCCCTGCCCCCTCCTGCGTGTTCTGAGAAAAGCCACCGGTCTCGTCGCGTCAAGAATAACTGCCTGGATTAACTTAATTGGCTATTGATTGTGTCTTTGGAAATTAAATACGTCAGGGATGGAACGAGAGGCCTGAGGGAAGAAGGTGGGGAGGGAGAGGGGAGGAAAGGATGAGAGAAGAGGAGAAGGAGAGGGAAGAGAGGAAGGTAGGAAGAGTGGGGGGGGGGAGAAGTGGGGAAGAGAAGAAGGGAGAAAGAGAAAGGGAAGAGGTATAAGTGAAGAGAAGGAACGAAACGAGGGGAAGTGGGAGGAGGAAAAAAGAAGGTTGGGGGTGACGGGAAAGAGGGAGAGAAAGAGAGAGAAAGGAGAGGAAGAGGGAGAAAGAGAGGAGAAAGACATACAGATTCAAGAGAAAGGAAGGAGATGAGGGGATTGGATAGGAGGGAGATGAAAGGGAGGGAGAGAAATAAAGATAAGAAAGAGGTAAGAAGTGGGGAAGAGAAGTAGAGAAAACGGATGGGAAAGAAGAAAGGAAAAAGTAAAAAAGGGGAAGAGAAGGAAGAAAAGAAGAGAAAGAGGAGGGAAAAGAATGAAAAAGACGCAAGGGAAAGGAAAGAATGAGAAAGTGAAGGAAGAGAGGAAAGGGAGGAGAGGAGCAGAAAGAGTAAAAAGATAAAGAGAAAGAAGAAGTGGAGAAAAGGAGAGAAAGAGGAAATGTGAAAATGAAGCAAGAGGAAGAGGAAGGGAAAGAAGGTACAAGAAAAAGTAAAGAAGCGAATGACCAGGACAGACAGAAAAAAATAAGATGCAGAAAATAAAGTAAACAATAGGAAAGAAGTAAGGAAGAGAAAGGGAAGGAATGAGAAAGGTCCGAATATGTATAAACGTCCCCCCTCTCCCTCACTCCCTTTCCCTCCCTCCCCCACTCCCTCTCCCACTCCCTCTTCCCACGCTCACCACCTCAAATCAAAGATGGTGTCTATTCACCACGTTCAAATCCCCTGAATAACTGTGCTGGCTAAATCATCACCTTAATTTTCTGCCCCATAGTCTTATCGTTTATCAGTCCCTTCCTTATTACATTCATTATTTCATCTTCGCTTATCTGTCCCATTATTTGCTATTATTTTGCATCTTTCCCTGATATTGCTCTCTGGTCATTCATCAAATTTCTCGCTTATATCTCGTCTATCTATCTATCTAGAAAGAGAGAGAGGAACATTTTTTTTTTCAGTCTTTACTTAGTTCTTTTTAAGGGGATTTATAAAAGAAAAGCAAAGAGAACCAACGTGTTGCTTGAAGATGCACCAGGCGACCAAGACTCTCCCCTATTTGTTACCTGCATCAGTTTTCTGCACACGTGTACCTGTCGAGTGGCCTGGGTGTAGGTCAGGTCGAGGTGTGTAGCTGTGTAGGTGTACATTAAAGGGGAGTAAGAGAAAATCCCTGTGACTAAGGACGAAAGAATGCTATCACTGTATATCCAGAGTGGCATAAAAAGTCATAAAAATACGTAGGCGTGGAAGTTAGACAATTCCCTGTTGCATTCGGGCCAGGAACGTGATAGCCCTTCTTCTGGCCAGGTAGGGTACAAGCAGTCTCGTAACTCCGGCGAAAATGAAAAAGGGGAAAGGGATTTTTCTCTTGGTATGTCACGGAAACATCTTCTACAGGACTCTACATCTGGCAAAGAAAACGGTTGCTAAGCTCACATATGCACACTCACACGGCAACCCTCCCTTGTACACACACTCATACCAGTTTACACACACACACACACACACACACACACACACACACACACACACACACAAAACCTTTATTCACATGACGATTTGCTACGAAAACTGAAAAGCTTGAAAAGGCATCTAATTCCACATCCCGCTGTTTGAGAAGGATTCAGATCTCCTATCCCGCGCGGCATCCCAACACCACCAAGAGGATCACAGTCACCTCTTGGGTTGCGAAGGAATGTGATATTGTTTGGGCCCCATTGTCTCACCCCCATTACCAATTCAGGTCACCCGTTCATGTACACAGTGGCCGACAGAGGCGCTGAAGTCACTGTTAACGCGGCACAGTGTGGGTACAGCTGAGAACGATAAATAATGATACAGTGAACAATGACTTTTGAAACCCAGCAATATTTTCTATGGAACCCGACAAATTTTTTCTCATAATATTATGTGAAAGTCTGAGAATTGTTCGACTGTATATATATATTTTTTTTAAATCTCAGCCTGGCTCGGATTTTCATGGTTATCACGTAGGTCAGTGGAGGAAAAGGACAATATGACGGCTCTACATCCTTACCATAACACTTCTTCGTGACTAGTACCATGTTTCAGGGTTAATCTGCTCTTACGACTCAGCATTCACGATGGAGAGATTGCAATTTTAAACCGAGTTACAATAAAATCAATATAGTTCACATGAATCTTCCTGGACATTCACGAATATTCTCTCACTCTTTGAATCTCGTGACTTCTTTTATTGGCTTAACCTTACTACGACCAGACGATTTTATTTAGCTTAGGCAAAAACTCTCGTACTGAAGGGATGTCTTTATTTAATTTTTATGATGACTTTTTTCTATTTTATTGTTCTTTCTTTACTTTCCTTCCTTCTTTATTTATTTATTTTTGAGGCGTTTCAGAACTGTGTCATTTATCGGGCCTTTCATCTCAGTGACTTGTTTTGCGGACATCCTTAACTTTGACGAGCTTACTGACAGCTGCTAATGAAAGGACAAACAGTGTGATAATTTCTCGAGGTATGTGAGGTGGACTTTTCATCTCAGTGATTTTTACATGTCAAGATCCCTTCAGGGTGACGTTCCTGGTGGCGGCCCGTAGGAAAGGGATAAGAGTAAAGTGATATTTGTGCGAGGTATTAGAACTATGCAGCATCGCGTCCTTCATCTCAGTGATTTACATGCCGAGATCCTTCACTGTGACGAGCTTCAGTGACGCAGCTCGCCATAAACAGACGTGGGCATAATACTCGAGTGCTGCCGTGATGGACTGCGCTGTCACTCATCGATAAGGTGTTGTGGATGGGTGTCAGAACCCATAATTCAATCACTGTCTCCCTATCCACTCGACTAACCACCGCTGCCTGCTGCTCTTCTTAAATCAAGCTTCCTACTGTTATATTTTCCTATTAATATGCACAGCGTGATGGGATATAACTAACATATACACTGATTCCTTAGTGCACAATATTTTATTACTGATGGATATACAGTCTACCAAGAAATTACCAAGACCCTATGTTCTACGACTATGAATCTCAAAGATATTTTTCATTTATGTTTCAATGTGTATGGTAATTCCGAGTAAATGAAAGTTCAGGATGATGCTGAATTATTTTACATTAACAAGAGAGTAAAAAATCAAATACGGTAATCGAAACAGTTCATACGTAACTGTTTAAAAATTCTTCATACTTCTTTTCAAAACGGAGAGTTCAGAGGGAACTTTAAAACGTTTCTCGTTGACTATAAGGTTGTAGACAGTAATATAATTCTGCTCTTTAGTCTGACTGTTATGAAAATCCAACATGATAATCCGAAAAGTTAGTCAGGCCACAAAAGGAAGTATCCCTTGGTTTCAAAAATAATCGCTCGCTGTCGCATTGTTTTCCGTGGACCGATATTTACGTCCGAAGCTGTACGTTAGTCCCAGAATGACCACAGAGCAAGCAGTCCATTTGGCAACAGTCCCTAGTACATCATGGTTCCACATCAGATTAATGTTCTGTCTTTATCTGTATCGGTCTCTATGAGGGCCACCGCAGTATCCGACTTTGCACAGGGAGGGAGATAGCCAGAATATTAATCTTTTTCCTTACTGGTAAAGTACGAAGTGGTAAAGAGTAACGAAAGTGGTATATGTGAAAGTGGAAGTGTTGTATTATGTATTGTGCCTGAAGTAGGAGCAGTGGATGTGAAATGGAAAGCTGGCTATGTCTTCGTCGTACTTACTGCTCTCCTTGCAAGCAGTGAAATGTGGGGTGTAGAGTGGAAAGCCGTCCTCCACTGACTGAATCACGGTAAATGACATCCTATTTCTGTGTCTACATTCCTAGGTCTTGTTTTATTAGATGTATTCATTTCAGCCCAAGTAGCCTCATGAACCGTAACTGCATGCTAGAATCCTTACTACCTCTTTCCTGGACTTTTCTTTCTCTCTTCTAACGTAATGCATGTTATAATTCTTTTCCATGTTGTCTATGCAAAGTACGTCGGTATTAGAAGGCGATGAACGGCACACAAGGGAATATTAAGATGTAATATGCAAACTAAATCGCTTCGTTACAGGCGCTAAGGGGCCTGCGCAGCCCACAAAATACGAGGCCATGAGTCTAAGGCCAAGCTTGTATGTTGTTGTTCAGTACTGCCCGGCACAAGGGTAGCGCTGGTGATTACGTCTGTCCAGGCTGCTGTATCTTGATTGCTTTTCTCTCGGCATCAGATTACTTGATGAGCTACAACCTTTTGGCCGGTACAGCTACTGACTCCAAGGCTACTCGCTCAAGAGAGGTTAAAGGCTAACCTATATTCAGTCAAATGTCTAAAAGCTTCTATCTGCCAAATTTCAAAATAAATCTACCATTGTTTTGACAAGAATAGAAAGTAAGGTTAATAAAAAAAAAACTCGCCTCCCAAAACACACCGCTGGGGGTCGCAACATACCCTCTGTGCACTCCATTGTCTCTAAGTGTTTACCTGCTAATTTTGAGCCCAATCCATTCACTGGATTGGATAGCCTGAAGAAGGAAGAGGGGGCTCTGCCCCCTTGTCCCGTCCCCTGGGTACGCCCTTGTTGGGCTTAGAATAACCTGTGAGGTGTATGTTTTTTTTAATTTTTTTTATCGCAAGATAGTATGTGCCAACCTTGAGCCAAATCTGTTCTGTTTGGCCGGCTATAAAAGAAAAACCTAAATGCAGACATTAGAGATACGAAGGTTCATGACTTTTCACATAAACATAAAGTTTATCAGTTTCAACGCTCTGAACGCACCCAGAGATTAAATTAAGACAAAACAGATTGCTTAGCTAAGAGAGAGATACTCCATTAGTCAGCGAGCTAACACTATCTACAGAAACACTTTCGTTGCATTGCGCGCACTGGAGTCAGACGATTTAGGTTAGCCGAGAGGAAAACGTGCTAGTCAAAAGGTTAATGGATGTACGTCGCCTTTTTCAGCATCTAATTTTGTCATCAGATAGTTTAAGCGGTGATAATACTCTAAATTTACATCACTGCCAGAGGAAAACAAAGCCCAGTTACAGAAAATCGTGGAACATGAGACTTGTGCCATCCACGTGAGCTGAATAAGGCAAGTGATAACCTCCCTCCACCCACAACAACACGACACGGAGATAAACTATACAAATTTAAACCCAGCAACCTTATAAACTGCAGAGAAAGATTACATTTATCTGTTTTGGTTTTTGACACCACGTCTTACAAAATGCGAAACCAGACAATGCAAAAACAGACAGATATTTTTAGGGTAGAATCTGTAACCCTTTCAGTCCGGTTACGTATTTCATGTTTCATTCTTATCGCTATTTGACAACTTCATTTGGTATGGGAGAGATTTTTCGACCTGGGGGGGGGGGAAGTTAGATATACATTCCATTATCACTTTTACAGCCACAGGACGTTTTTGAGCTTAAGAAAATCGTCTGGAGTAGTACAATCACTCAAATCACCACCTTGAACTAGTTAAAGCCTACACACACGAATTTCACGTATCAATTGTGCAGAAACATCATTTTCGCTTGTACGCAGTTATTACATTTATCACTCTTTCGGGCAGCATCCTTACAGCCTGCGTACTTTGATCACATTTATCAGGTTCCGGGCAGCCTCCTCTCAGCTTGCACTCATAGATTGCATATATCAGGGCAGCATCTACAAAGCATGCATACAAAGATTACATTCATCAGTTTTATTGCGCCACTGTTAAAGCTTGTGTGTATATCTGGCTTCACACACACACACACACACACACACACACACACACACACACACACACACACACAC
>JAGKTI010027784.1:398-13157 GCA_018397915.1 Birgus latro | reverse complement strand
GATTATATATGAGTGTGTTGTCCCAGATGATTGGCTGAAGAGTGTAATTGTAAATGTGTACAAAGGGAAGGGTGATGCCCTGGAAAGGGGAAATTACAGAGGTATAAAGCTCTTAGATCAGATAATGAAAGTAATGGAGAGAGTTCTAGAAGGTATGATTAGAGAAAGAGTGAATATCAATGAGATGCAGTTTGGGTTTATGCCAGGCAGGGGGACCACTGATGCCATATTCATTGTTCGACAGCTTCAGGAAAAATATATTGGCAAGAAAAGGGAATTGTATTTTGTTTTTGTTGATTTGGAAAAGGCCTTTGACAGAGTCCCTAGAGAGGTGGTGAAGTGGGCAATGAGAAAGCTAGGGTTGGAAGAGTGGCTGGTTAGGGTGGTTATGGCCATGTACGTGGGTGCTCACACTCAGGTAAGGGTGAATGGAGCTTTGAGTGATGAGTTTCCCGTGAATGTTGGTGTGCATCAAGGGTCAGTTTTGAGTCCCTTGTTGTTTATCATGGTGCTTGAAGCCCTCTCACGTGACTTCAGAGAGGGACTCCCATGGGAGATGTTGTATGCTGATGATTTGGTGTTGATTGCTGAGAATGAAGGGGAGGCTGAGGAAAGATTTAAGAAGTGGAGAGATGGTATGGGGCACAAGGGCTTAAGGGTAAATGCAGATAAAACAAAAGTGATGATATCTAGGGTTGGTGGCAGTACAATCAGAGGAGAGGGAGAGTGGCCATGTGCAGTTTGCCACATGGGTGTGGGAAGTAATTCCATCTTGTGCAGTGTTTGTGATAAGTGGGTGCACAAGAGATGTAGTGGTATTAGAGGTAGACTGCGAGATAATGCTGATTTCATGTGTGCGGTGTGTCGGGGAGAGCAGGCAGAGATTGTTAGGCATGAGAGGGTTGAACTTGCAGGTGAGTCTCTTGAGTGTGTGGAGGAGTTTTGTTATTTGGAAGACATGTTATGTGCCGGAGTTGGGGCTGGAGTTAGCTCGGTTGCTAGGGTGAGAAGTGGTTGGAAGAAGTTCAGGGAGCTGTTGCCTCTCCTGACATTGAGAGGACTCTTCTTACGTGCTAAGGGGTCTTTGTATGCAGCATGTGTTAGGAGTGTGATGCTGTATGGTAGTGAGACCTGGGCAGTAAAGGAAGAAGATATTCGCAGGTTTAAACGTACAGAAATGACAATGATTAGGTGGATGTGCAGTGCGTCCCTGCGTGCAAGGCCTGGGGGGGCTGGGTTTACGATAGAAGAGTTGAGAGGTAGGATGGGACTGGAGTGTATTGGTGTTGTGATGAGGAGAGGTAGGCTGAGGTGGTTTGGACATGTGGAGAGGATGGGGGATGATAATTGGGTACAGAGGGTGAGAAGTGTTAATATTGGGGGAGGGGTTGGGAGGGGTAGACCGAGAAAGACATGGGACGAGGTCATTAAATGTGACTTAAAGGTTATGGGACTGAATAGGGAGGCTGCCAGAGATCGAGCAGCGTGGAGAGCCGCCATTAGGTGACCAAGGCCGACACATGCAAGCATGTTGGAGCCTTCAAAAACTAAAACGAAAAACGAAAACGAAGCATTAGGAGATACACGTTAAGGTGGTTTGGGCATGTGGAGAGGATGGAGAGTGAAAGACTGACGAGGAGTGTGTATGTGAGTGAGGTGGAGGGGGCGAGAGGGAGGGGGAGGCCAAGGATGAGATGGAGGGATGGAGTGGAGAGGTATATGAGAGAGAGGGGTGCTAGTTGGGAGCGTGGTAGTGGAATGGCAGGGGACAGAGTGACATGGAGGCGATTTGTTTGTGGCCACCCCGTTCGGGATTGAGGCGTCTGGCAATAGATAGATAGATAGAATAATGTAATGACCCAGTAGATCAAAGAAGAGACAAGATTCCGAGTTGATGACACACCAGCAAGACTAGATTTACTACTAACCAAAGAACCTGATGCAATTGAATCTTTGAAGTATCTGTGTCCTGTGGGAAAAAGTGATCATGTGGTCATTGAGTTCCAGATGATTAAATAGAACATGTTCCAGGAGATGAGCTTTATAGTCAGGGAAGATACAACTTTGGGAAAGCAAACTTTACAGGATTAAGGAAATTTGTCAAAAATGCAGATTGGAGAAACCTCAGAGAAAGAAGAGAGATGCAGAGAAAGTGGGATATCTTTCTAGACATCTATGATTCGGGAGTGGAAAAATATGTGCCAAGAGGAAGTGGGAAAGAAAACAGGAAAAAGGATTGGTTTAACAGAAGGTGTATGATAGCAAAAAAAGAGAGGGACATAGCATGGAACAATTGGAGAAAGAGAGGTAATAACAGAACAGAGGAAGAATATAGAAGAACTAGAAATGAATATACAGTAAGTCCTCATTTTTTGCTGTTTTGATGTTCCACGAAAACGTTGCGAAACGTGAAATGACGAAGTGTGAAGTTAAGAATCAATGGGTAAAATAGATGGGCATTCCAGTGGGACAGCTACCTTACCCTGTCAAAGTCCTATAACTCCAAACAGGCCCTACCCAAAATTAAATATGGAGTGTTTAGTAGTTGCTTATGCAGCATAACACACTAAACATGTACCTGAAATGACATTAGAACTGTTATAAAGAGCTGCAACACCAAAAATCCTTACCAGAAATAAAATAAACATTGGCATGAGTGGCAGGTGAAGGTGTGTTGAGGGTGGATGGGCTAGTTACTGGGTGACATGGGCCTCTCTGGGGAAGCCCTATCAAAGTCGAATTCAGGCTCCAGCAACTCCACTTCCTCTCTGACCACTTCTCCTCCTCCATTCTCCTNAAATATGGATAACTCATTTGTTCCAAAGGTGTTGAGCTGCTGGCAGGAACTTGGAGGAATTGAAGATGAGTTAGGTAGTGTGTGGGCATGTGTGTGTGTGTGGGTGCATGAGTGTGTGTGTGTATTTACCTAATTGTATTTACCTAATTGTGATATAAAGTAAATGAGCTACGCTCATGGGGTCCTGTCTCTGTTTCTCAATAAGTCAAATTTTGCTTTAAACCCATTTGAGTTTTAGACTGGATGATCTCTTTATCCAGGCTATTCCACAGGTCTATGCATCTGTAAGGAAAGCTATATTTCTCGATGTCCTTCAAGCAGCTCGGCTTCTTAAGTTTCATTCCGTGTGCTTTTGTTACTCTCTCATCCCACACAAACAGATTTTCTCTGTCAATTTTATCTACTCCCATCGTGGTCCTGAACACTGCAATCATGTCGCCCCTCTCTCTCCTTTCCTCTAAGGAAGGCAAATCCAGCTTTCCAGCCTCTCTCTGTACAACAAATCTGCCAGACTGGGGACCATCTTTGTTGCTGTTCTTTGTAGTTTCTCAACCTTGGCTATATCTTTCTTTTTGTGTGGGGCCCACACTGTTGCTGCATATTCTAACCTTGGGCAGATCATGATCACTATCAATTTTTTCATCATCTCCTGATCCATGTAATGAAATGCCACTCTTATATTGGTCAAGAGTTTATATGTCTATCTAACTATCTTAGTTATGTGTTTTTCAGGTGACAAACTATCCTGGACCAGCACTCCCAAATCTTTCTCTTCTCTCGCTTTTCTAATTGGTTCATTACCCATCAGATAATTCAATGATGTACTTTTACCCATTTCCAATATTTTATATTTTTTTGTGTTGAATTTCATTTCCCACATCCGGCTCCAATCATGTATCCTATCCAGATCCTCCTGCAGCATTTTACAGTCCTCTTCAACCTCTACCTTTCTCAAGATCTTTGCATCATCAGCAGACTTGCGTAACTGTTCACTCCATCATTTGTACCATGTCATTTACGTAAATCAGGAACATTACTGGTGTGTGTGTGTGTGTGTGTGTGTGTGTGTGTGTGTGTATTTACCTAATTGTATTTACCTAATTGTGATATACAGGAAATGAGCTACGCTCGTGGGGTCCCGTCTGTGTTTCTCAATAAGTCAAATTTTGCCTTAAACTCATTTAAGTTTTTAGACTGGACGATCTCTTTGTCCAGGCTATTCCACAGGTCTATACATCTATACGGAAAACTATATTTCTTGATGTCCTTCGAGCAGCTTGGCTTCTTTAGTTTCATTCCATGTCCCCTTGTTGCTCTCTCATCCCACACAAACAGATTTTCTCTGTCAATTTTATCTACTCCTATCATGGTCCTGAACACTGCAATCATGTCACCCCTCTCTCTCCTTTCCTCTAAGGAGGGCAAATCCAGCCTTTCCAGCCTCTCTCTGTATGGCAAATCTGCCAGACTAGGGACCATCTTGGTTGCTGTTCTTTGTATTCTCTCAGTCTTGGTTATATCTTTCTTTTTGTGTGGGGACCACACTACTGCTGCATATTCTAACCTGGGCCGGATCATGGCCACTATCAATTTTTTTATCATCTCCTCATCCATGTAATGAAATGCCACTCTTATATTGGTCAAGAGTTTATATGTCTCTCTCACTATCTTATTTATGTGCTTTTCAGGTGACAAACTATCCTGGACCAGCACTCCCAAATCTTTCTCTTCTCTCGCTTTTCTAACTGGTTCATTACCCATCAAATAATTCAATGATGGCCTCTTGGTACTTTTACCCATTTCCAATATTTTACATTTTTTTGCGTTGAATTTCATTTCCCACATCCGGCTCCAATCATATATCCTATCCAGATCCTCCTGTAGCATTTTACAGTCCTCTTCAACCTCTACCTTTCTCAAGATCTTTGCATCATCAGCAAACAGGCTTGCGTAGCTGTTCACTCCATCTACCATATCATTTACATAAATCAAGAACATTACTGGTGCCAACACCGATGCCCTGTGGGACACCACTTGTTACTTCCCTCCATCCAGATGTCCTGTCCTTTATTACTGTCCTCATTTGTCTGTCACTCAAAAAGTCTCATCCATTCCAGGAGGCTTCCCTTCAGTCCTCCTATATGCTCTAATTTCCATAATAGTCTCTTGTGGGGTACTTTGTCGAAGGCCTTCTCCAAATCTAAGTACACACAATCCACCCAACCGTCTCTCTCCTGTAGCACGTCAATCGCCCTTGAGTAGAAGCTCAACAAGTTGGAAACACATGACCTTCCACTTCTGAATCCAAACTGACTTTCAGTCAAAATATTCATCTCTTCCAGATATTTTATCCATCTATCTTTCAGGATTCTCTCACACAATTTCGCAACCATGCTGGTTAGGGACACTGGTCTATAATTCAGGGGTTCTTCCTTGTTTCCTCCCTTATAGATTGGCACCACATTTGCCCTCTTCCATTCCCGAGGCACTTTCCCCTCTTCCAAGGAGCACACAATTAAATTGTGAATCTTATCCGCCAGTTGTTCTCTGCATTCCTTCAGTACCCAATTAGAGATTCCATCCGGTCCTGGGGCCTTCCTTACATCTTGAGCTCCCAGTAATTTATACACTTCCTGCACTTCCACTTTTATATCTTTTATCACTACATTTCTAATCACTTCCTCTCCTTCCACAAACTCCCTTTCCTTAGTGAAAACCGATTGGAAGCATTTGTTCATTACTTCAGCTTGCATTACTGCATCCTTGTAGACCTCTCCTTCTACTTTCAGTTTGGTGATTCCTTCCCTTTGCTTCAATTTGCCATTGACAGATCTATAAAACAATTTGGGTTCATCCTTACATTTGTCAATTATACCTTTTTCAAAGTTCCTTTCTTCCTCTCTGCGTATTCCTGTATATTCATTTCTAGTTCTTTTATATTCTTCCTTTGTTCTGATATTACCTCTCTTTTTCCATTGGTTCCATGCCTTGTCCCTCTCTTTTTTCGCTATTATACACCTTCTATTAAACCACACCTTTTTCCTGTTTTCTTTCCCACTTACTCTTGGCACATATTTTTCCACTCCCAAATTGTAGAGGTCCAAAAAGATATCCCACTTCCTTTGTATCTCTCTTGTTTCTCTGAACCCTCTCCAGTCCGCATTTTCAAAAAATTTTCTCAATTCTGCAAAGTTTGCTTTCCCAAAGTTGTATCGTCCTTGCCTATAAAGCTCATCTCTTGGCACCATGTTCCCTATCATCATCCGGAACTCAATGACCACATGATCACTCTTTCCTATAGGACACTGATAATTTAATGATTCAATTACATCAGGCTCCCTGGATAGTAGCAAATCTAATCTTGCTGGTGTGTCATCACCTCTGAATCGTGTCTCTTCTTTAACCCACTGTGTCATTACATTATTCATTGCTATATTTAACAATTTTGTGCCCCACGAATCTTCGCTGCCTCCCGAGTCCCATTCCTCCCAGTTCACCTCTTTACAATTAAAGTCACCCATTAGGATTATATTGTTGCTTTTCTCGATCACTTTCTGTAGATAACTAACCATGTCTGACAACATCTCCTGGTATTCATCGTCATTCCATGCTCTCGTCTTAGGGGGAACATATACCACTGCCATATCTCTCTTACCATTCTCCCCAGTTTCTAATTTCAAATTTATGGCTTCGGCCCTGCCCTCTGCCATTTCCACAGTATCTACGTTTATATTGTCCTTCACTGCTATCATCACTCCTCCTCCCATTTTTTCTTTTCTGTCTCTTCTCCATAATTTGTATTTCCCACCTCCCATATGAATATCAATATCTTCTTTCAATTTAGTTTCTACAAAGCACATAACATCAGGTTCGTGTGCCCTCAAAAAATCATTGATTTCTAACCTTGCCGATATTAGTCCATCAATGTTTGTGTACGCCACTTTCAAACTTTTTTCATCGTTTTTTATACTCTCGTCTCCCCTTCCTTCCGTCGATACCACTTTCTCAATTTCTGGTCCATAACTCTCCAATAGAACTCTGTCTTCTCTTTCTCCGTTCGTTGTTCGTTTTTTATCTTTGCTTCCTTTACTAACTCCTTTAATTTAGCTCTTTCCTCTTCATTTGCATCTCTCCTAATCCAAACATTTTTAAACCCCTCTTTCTCTGACAATTTCCACGTTCTACTTATGATTTCATTCACTATTACTTGGGACTTAAACTTTACTTTCAAGGGCCTTGCCCCACCATCCTCGTACTTTCCTAACCTAAACACTTCTTCAATCTCTTCTTGGGCTTCATTGTTTCCTTCCATAACCAGTGATATTATTTCTTTAGCCTTGCTCAGTTCCTCTCTTTCTCTTTCAGATCTCACTGTCATTCTTTTTTCTTTTATTCCTGAAATTATCACACATTTTTTCTTGTCTGCTACATCCCTAACCAAAGATTCTCTACTTCTTAGTACTCTAACCACTTCCTTTTCCACTTTTTCCTTACTTTGTTGCTCTATGATTTCCTTCAAATTTACATTTCCTTCCTCCTGTATTTTCTTCCACCCCTTATGTTGCTCCTTGATTTCCTGAATATGCTCATCTTGCCTCCTCGATTTTGATTCGTATTCATCTAGTTTACTTTTTATTCTGTCCCTTTCTTCTTCCAAACTCTTATTCTCCCTCTTCAGCTGTTTTATTTCATTTGATGCGGATTCATTATTCGCCTTCAATTCTGTAACTTCTTTTTCTTGTTCCTCACTACGTGTGCTAACCTTTTCCAGTCTATTCTGTAGGACTTTGATCTCTCTCTCTTGCTCTATGGTCCGTTCCTGCAGCTGCTTAATTACTTCCCATACCTTTTTTAACTCCTGGACATTCCTCTCCGCCGTTTTCTCTACACCTGCTACTCTTGTTTGTTGCAGCTTATCACTTCTTTTGCCTACATTTAGCTCGGAGAAGCCCGCAAATTCCCCCTCGCCAGTTGTAAACAATCCTCCGTCTCTCTCCGCCATGATGCAACCATATGGAAACTTTCTTTTTCACTTTGTCTCGTATTTTTCGGGCCGAAACTTGTGTTTTTTTAAACTAATATCCGACGGGACCACCACTCACGCATTCAACCACATAATCACAATAGGCTATCTCCTTTTCGCTGCTAGTTCTGCAATTATTTCCCCTCGATCCAGGAGCAGCTCCGTCTCTCTCCCTCTACGACCCGTGTGTGTGTGTGTGTGTGTGTGTGTGTGTAATAATAATAATAATAATAATAATAATAATAAACGGTTTATTAATAATGCAGTCCTGGGACTGAAAATTTGTACAGGGGGGTGGATTATATACCTTATTCTAGGAGCTAAAACTACCTAAATCTAAGACTTAACATGTAACTACGGTCTACTGTACATTGTTTATGCCTCAGATGATGGTGGGGATGGCACTTCGTCTGTACCTATCCGTGCGTGGGGCTTTCAAGGGCACGAGTTTGTTCGTGTGCCTCGTTGTTCTAGTGGGGGGCGGCGCGTCAGGTGGGAGGAAGTGCCGGTGCCGCTGACTGCTCAGTAAGCCTCCACCGAATATGGTGAGTGCTTGCTGGTATCTCTCGGCCAGTGTGGGCAGGCTCAGGCTAGTTAGGGCAGTGTTGTAGTTGACATATGCAGGGCCAAGGATGACTCTGCATGCCCTTTTCTGGACTCTCTCCAGCTGGTGTAGCTGAGTGGTGTTCAGGGAGGATGACCAAGCTGGAGAGGCGTAGACGAGTTTAGGGAGGATAAAGGAGGTGTACACTCCCCTGAGCTCGCTCGCCGGTGTTCCCAGAGACCTGAGCCTGCGCAGCATGTAGAGGCGGTAAGATGCTGCTTTCACCACACTGGCCACGTGCTGCCCCCAGGATAGATGGTCGTCCAGGACCACGCCAAGCAGCTTGAAGGTGTTGACTACCTGGAGTGGGTGGGGGCCGATGGTGAGCTGGGGTGGTGGTACAGCTGTTTTTGACGTGCAGACGTGCATCACCACGGTCTTGGTGTGGTTAATGGTTATGCTGTTGTCCTGTGTCCACGTCTGCAGTCTGTCCAGCGTGCGCTGAAGCGACGTGTAGTCTGGCGCCCTGTTGTTAACGGTGATGCCGACAGTGCAGTCATCCACGTATTTCCAGCGATGTGGGGTGTCAGTGAGGGCGTCATTTATCATCATCAGGAAACACAGTGGCCCCATCTTGGTCCCCTGGGGCACCCCGCAGGTCAGCTGGCGAAGCGAGGAGACATAGCCCTGATAACGGACGGCCTGCTGGCGGTCAGTGAGGAAATCAGCCAGCCACGCTATCAGGTCAGGGTAGAGTCCCAGATTTATGGCCTTGTTAATGACAACAGAGTGATCTACAAGGTCAAATGCCTTTCGGAAATCCACAAAAGCGAGGGCAAGAGAGGTGTCGCGTTTGTCCAGGTGGCTGTGTATGAATTCAAGACAGTTGACTAGGTAGTGGGAGGTGGAAGTGGCTTTAATATTTCCAAATTGTCTTGCATCAATGTGTTTAATAATTTTGGAGTAAGACCAGTCAAACACAAAATCTTCACAAATAAGGCTGGGGATGGGGGTGATAGCGACCGGCCTGAGGTCATTGAATGACTGAGGGTTTGTTGTCTTGGGGATTGGGGTGACATATGAAATCTTCCAGTCCCCAGGAACTGAACTTTGTGAGAGGGAAGCTTTGATAATAGAACAAAGGGGAGTGGCGAGCTCTAAAGCAAATTCTTTATAAATTTTGATGGGGAGGTCAGTTGGGGTAGTGGCTCTGTGTGTATGTATGTATGTATGTGTGTGTGTGTGTGTGTGTGTGTGTGTGTGTGTGTGTGTGTGTGTGTGTGTGTGGCATATTCTGTCTTCCTTGCACTATGTTTGCCTAACACATGCGATGCACATGATAGATTTCTCCACAAACATTCGCTGCACAACATACGTATATAATGTCATATATGTGACACTGTGTGGCGTAATTTCTTGTCTCTGGCGTAATTTCTTGTCTCTGATCATTACGTAACTTTCCGCTGTCAGTCAATGCACATAATTTTTCTTGGCGAACACTCGCTGCACTATTTTATTCGTATATTTCGCACTGAACCTTTTTTTTTTTTTTTTTTTAAATGCAAGGAAGAAGGAACCAAGGGCCATGGGCCTGCATACTGTTCCTTCCAAGAAAAAGTAAAAACAATACAAAAGAGAGCCAAATTCAAGATCCATTCATTTCGAGATGCCTGGACACACTGTGTTTGAAAGATTGGAGATCATAGGAAGTAGGGAATACAGACAGAGGGAGACAGTTCCAGAGTTGACCAGTTGCATAAATGAAGGACTGGGAATAACGGTTAACTCTTGCATTAGAGAGTTGGACAGAAAAGGGATGAGAGTTTGTTGCTAGACGGGTACTACGTGCCCATCGTAGAGGTGGAGGGATGCAAGCAGACAGTTCAGAGGAACAGTGACCATTGAAGTAGCGATAGAAGAGAGATAAAGAAGCAACAGTGTGGTGAAGAGACAAAGGTTGAAGGGAATCAGTAAGAGGAGGAGAGTTAATGAGACGAAAAGCCTTTGACTCCACCCTATTGAGAAGAACCGCATGTGGGGAGCCTCCCCACACATGAGAGTTGTACTCCATACACGGGCGAATAAAACCCGTATACAAGGTCAACATCTGTGCAGGTGTAAAGAAAGCTCGGAGTCGGCCCAGCACACCTAATCTTATGGAAGCAGATTTCACAAGAGATGTAATATGTTCTTTCCAAGACAAATCCCGAGAGAATGAAACCCCTAGCATGTTCAAGGATGATGCAGGACTGAGCTGGACATTATTAAACATTAGTGGGTAATCCTGAGGAAGATTTTGTCGGGTTGATAAGCATAAGAACTGAGTTTTTGATGCATTAAAAAAAACAAGATTATTTTTACCCCAATCAGAGATATGAGCCATGTCAGACATTAGGTGTGCCATAGCCTCATCCCTTGTTTGCTGAAGTAAGTGCTGAGATGGATGTTGCGGAAATCGAATGGAAAGGTGAAGGGTGGAATCATCAGCATATGAGTGGATAGGGTTAGATGTACAGCTTAGAAGGTCATTGATGAATAAAAGAAAGAGAGTTGGTGATAGGACAGAGCCCTGAGGAACACCACTGTTGATAGGTCTAGGAGAAGAACGATGGCCGTCTACAACAGCAGCTATAGAACGACCAGAAAGGAAGCTAGAGATGAAGGCACAAATAGAAGGATAGAAACCGTAAGAGGGCAGTTTGGAAATCAAAGATTTATGCCAGACACGATCAAAAGCCTTTGTGATGTCAAGTGCAATGGCAAAGCTTTCGCCAAAGTCCCGAAAGAGGATGACCAGGATTCTGAAAGGTAGGTGAGAAGATTGCCAGTGGAGCGTCCGTGATGGAACCCATACTGACGATCAGAAAGAAGGTTGTGACAGGAAAGATGCTTTAAAATTTTTCGGTTAAGAACTGATTCGAAAACTTTTGATATGCAGGATGTTAAAGCAATTGGACGATAGTTAGAGGGTTGGGAATGGTCACCCTTCTTTGGGACTGGCTGAATGAGAGCAAACTTCCAGCAAGAAGGAAAGGTACAAGTTGAGAGACAAAGGCGAAAGAGTTTACCTAGGCAGGGTGTAAGCACAGAAGCACAGTTTTTGAGGACAACAGGAGGGACTCCATCAGGCCCATATGCCTTGTTAATATTGAGGCCAGTGATGGCAGAAAATACATCTGCTGAAGAAATTTTAATGCCAGTCATGAGTAAGTCTGAGGGGGGAAGTGATGGAGGAACAGCACCGGAATCGTCTAAGTTAGAATTGGAGGAGAAAGTCTGAGCAAAGGTGATCTGCTTTATCAGTAGAAGAAATAGCTGCAGAGCCATCAGAGTAGAAAAGAGGAGGGAAGGATGATGAGGTAAAGTTGTTAGAAAGGTTTTTGGCAAGGTACCAAAAGGAACAAGAAGAATTCGAGTTGGAGAGTTGGGAACATTTACCACGGATGAAATTATTTTTAGCAGAGCGATGAACAGACTTAGCACGATTCCGGGCAGAAATATAAAAAAGATGTGATTCAGGGGTGGGTTGGCTTTGGTACCTTTTAAAGGCCCCCTCTTTGTTGCGGATAGCATTAGAACAAGCGTGATTAAACCAAGGCTTTCTTGCATTAGTCAGAGGATATGAGAAAGGAAAGTATGCTTCCATGCCCGAGAGAGTAACCTCCATAATGCGCAGGACATTCTCAGACGGCTCCTGGCCATGGAAGCAATAATCATTCCAAGGAAAATCAAAGAAGTACTGCCTGAGGGCGTCCCAATCTGCGGCTCCAAAGTGCCACAGGCGGCGTTTCTTTGGAGGGTCCACAGGCTGTACTGGAGCAATAGGACAGGTTAAGGTAATAAGATTATGATTGGAGGAGCCCAGCGGAGAGAAAAGATTAACAGTGTAAGCAGAAGGATTAGTTGTTAGGAAAAGGTCAAGTATGTTGGAACTCTCTCCAAGGCGGTCAGGGATACGGGTAGGGTGCTGTACAAGTTGCTCTAGGTCATTAAGGATAGAAAAGATGTAGGCTTGTTCACCAGGTGGATCAGTGAAAGGAGAGGAGAGCCAAAGGTGGTGGTGAACATTGAAATCTCCTAGAATGGAGATTTCAGAGAAAGGAGAAATGGATAGAATGTGTTCCATCGTAGAAGTAAGATAGTCGAAGAATTTTTGATAGTCGGTAGAATTAGGAGATAAGTAAACAGCACAGATATATTTAGTCAGAGAATGACAGGAGAGCCGAAGCCAGAGAGTAGAGAATTCAGAAGAATCAAGTTCAGGAACACGAGAGCAAGATAGATCGTTGCGTACATATACACAACAGCCACCTTTGGCTTTGAAATGAGAATAGAGAAAGTAGGAGGATACAGAAAAGGGTTTGCTATCAGTTGTCTCAGACAGCTGAGTCTCAG
>JAGKTI010027783.1:0-13157 GCA_018397915.1 Birgus latro | reverse complement strand
CCCTCCATTAAATTTAAAGTTGAGTGGGAGAATGAGGGTGTTCTTCAATTTCTTGATGTACTAGTTATTAAGAAAGATCATTCACTTAGCTTTAAGGTGTATAGAAAACCCACCAGTTGTAACTTGTTCATTCATTACTTTTCGTACCACCAGTCTGCCACAAAATTGTCTGTCATCTCATCAATGTTCCTTAGAGCCCTTAGAATTTGCAGTCCAGAACACATACAAGATGAAAATAATCTCATTTGGGAAATCTTCCAAAACTTAAGGTATCCCAAATGGTTCATTAAAAAAGCATACCTTAAAGCTAGGCAATCTTTCTACGTACCTAAAAACCCCTCCACGGGAAAGAAACGCTTCCTCACTTTGCCTTATGTTGCAGACTTGAATATGTTAAAGTTAACAGGTTACAGCAGTGATGTAAATATTGCCTTTAGGTATACTTCCACCATCAGATCAATGTTAGTAAAGAACAAATGTACAACATATTCAGAAGCAGGCATATATAAAATTCCTTGCAAAGACTGTGAACTAGTTTACATAGGAGAAACAGGTCGAAGTTTGGAAACACGGATTAAGGAACATAAGTATGCCATAAAAACATGTAATTTAAACAATGCAATATTCAATCATGTTTGTGAAGCCAACCACAGAATTGACTGGCAAGGTAGTCATCTACTGTATAAAAGTCAAGACTTTCGGAAACGAAAGATTATTGAAGCCATGTGTATCCAAAAATACGAGAATTTCAACCTTAGTGAAGGCATGTACAAGCTAGATTCTATAATGAGGTCCCTGGTGGAAATGTCCCTCCCCGCACGGACACAGGTGGGGTCAGACAGGAATTACACCTGACCTGCCTGGTCCCCCCTTTCACTCTTGGGAAATTCCCGCTTACAGTAATCCTCCCCATCCCACCTCACCTTTACTCCTCCCTTCCACACACACAGACATAAAATGGAGCCCTTGTAGTATCAAAATGTCATTCCTTCTCTGTATCTTGACCACTGAAGATGGTGGCAGTGTCCACCGAAACTGTTTGGTACATATATTCTTTGTCTTCAAGTGTGGGTTTTATTTTCCAAAGGCGAAAGAGTTTACCTAGGCAGGGTGTAAGCACAGAAACACAGTTTTTGAGGACAACAAGAGGGACTCCATCAGGACCATATGCCTTGTTAGTACTGAGGCCAGTGATGGCAGAAAATAGATCAGCTGAAGAAATTTTAATGTCAATCAAGAGGAAGTCAGAGGGGGGAAGTGTTGGAGGAATAGCACCGGAATCGTCTAAGGTTGAATTGGAGGAGAAAGTCTGAGCGAAAAGATCTGCTTTATCGGCAGAAGAAATAGCTACAGAGCCATCAGAGTAGAAAAGAGGAGGGAAGGATGATGAAATAAAGTTGTTAGAGAGGTTTTTGGCAAGATGCCAAAAAGGAGCGAGAAGAATTCGAGTTGGAGAGTTCAGAACATTTAGCACGGATGAAATTATTTTTAGCAGAGCGAAGAACAGACTTAGCACGATTCCGAGCAGAAATATATAAAAGATGTGATTCAGGGGTGGGTTGGCTCCGGTACCTCTTATAGGCCCTCTCCTTGTTGCGTACAGCATTAGAACAAGCGTGATTAAACCAAGGCTTTCTTGCAATAGTCAGAGGATATGAGAAAGGAAAGTCTCAGGAGATATAGGGGTGGGGTTAGTTACTTAATTGATTAATATGATTATATACGAGTATGTTGTCCTAGATGACTGACTGAAGAGTGTAACTGTAAATGTGTACAAGAGGAAGGGTGATGCCCTGGAAAGAGGAAATCATAGAGGCATAAAGCTTTTGGACCAGATACTGAAGGTAATGGAGAGAGTTTTAGAGGGTATTATTAGACAATGAGTGAATATTAATGAGAGGCTGTTTGGGTTTATGCCAGGCAGAGGGACCATGATGCCATATTCATTATTTTTTTTTATGCAGGCAAAGAGGAACCAAAGGCCAGGAGCCTGCAAACAGTTCCTTCCAAGAAAAAAAAAAAACAGAAACAAAGAGAGCCAAATTCAAGATCAATTCATTTCGAGATGCCTGGACACACTGCGTTTGAAAGACTGGAGATCGTAGGAAGTAGGAAATACAGACAGAGGGAGACAGTTCCAGAGTTGAACCATTGCATAAATGAAGGACTGGGAGTAAAGGTTAACTCTCGCATTAGAGAGTTGGACAGAAAAGCGATGAGAGTTTGTTGCTAGACGGGTGCTACATGTCAGTCGTAGAGGTGGAGGGATGCAAGCAGAAAGTTTAGAGGAGCAATGACCATTGAAGTAGGGATTGAAAAGAAATAAAGATGCAACAGTGCGGCAGAGACAGAGGTTGAAGGGAGCCAGTAAGAGGAGGAGAGTTAATGAGACGAAAAGCCTTTGACTCCACCATATTGAGAAACACTGTATGTGGGGAGCCTCCCCACACACGACAGTTGTACTCTACACAGGGGCAAATAAAACCAGAGTATGAAGTCAACAACTGTGCAGAGGTAAAGAAGGAATGGAGTCGGCTTAGCACACCTAATTTCTTGGAAGCAGATTTTGCATGAGATGTAATATGATCTTTTCAAGATAAATTCCGAGTTAATGAAACCCCAAGCATGTTCAAAGGTGATGCAGGATTGAGCTGATATTATTAAACATTAGTGGGCACTCCCGTGGAAGATTTTGTCGGGTTGATAGTATAAGAACTGAGTCTTTGATGCATGAAAAACAACAGCATTATTTTTACCCCAGTCAGAAATATGAGCCAAGTCAGACATTAGGTGTGCCATAGCCTCATCCTTTGTTTGTTGAAGTAACTGCTGAGATGAACGTTGTGGAAACCGAATGGAACGGTGAAGTTTGGAATCATTAGTGTATGAGTGGATAGGGTTAGATGTACAGCTAAGAATGTCACTGATGAATAAAAGGAAGGAAGTCGGTGATAGGACAAACCTCTGAGGAATACCACTGTTGATAGGTCTAGGAGAAGAACGGTGGCCGTCTAAAACAGTGGCTACAGAACGACCGGAAAGGAAGCTATAGATGATGGCACAGATAGAAGGATAGAAACTTTTAGAGAGCAGTTGGGAATTAAAGATTTATTCTAGACTCGATCTAAGCCTTTGAGATGTCAAGTGCAATGGCAAAGTTTTTGCTAAAGTCTCAATAGGAGGATGACCGCGAGTCCGAGAGGTAGGTAAGAAGATAGCTAGTGGAGCGTCCCAGACGGAACCCATACTGACGATCAGAAAGAAGGTTGTGATAGTAAAGATTTTTTAAAAATTTTCTATTAAGAATTGACTCGAAAACTTTTGAGACACAGGATGTTAAAGCAATTGGACGATAGTTAGAGGGTTGGGAATGGTCACCCTTTTTTGGGACTGGCTGAATGAGATCAAACTTCCAGCAAGAAGGAAAGGTAAAAGTTGACAGACAAAGGTGAAAGAGTTTACCTAGGCAGCATGTAAGCACAGAAGCACAGTTCTTGAGGACAATAGGAGGGACTCCATCAGGCCCATATGCCTCATCAGTATTGAGGCCAGTGATGACAGAAAATACATCAGCTGCAGAAATTTTAATATCAGCCATGAGGAAGTCAGAGGGGGGAAGTGATGGAGGAACAGCAACGGAATCGTCTAAGGTGTAATTGGAGGAGAAAGTCTGGGCGTAGAGATCTGCTTTATCAGTAGTAGAAATAGCTACAGAGCCGACAGAGTAGGAAAGAAGAGGGAAGGATGATGAGGTAAAGTTGTTAGAAAGGTTTTTCTCAAGATGTCAAAAGGAGCAGGAAGAATTCGAGTTGGACAGTTGAGAGCATTTAGTACGGATGAAATTGTTTTTAGCAGAGCGAAAAACAAATTTATCATGATTCCGGGCAGAAAAATGAACAAGATGTGATTTAAGGGTGGGATGGCTCTGGTACCTTTTATAGGCCCTCTCCTTATTGTGAACAGCATTAGAACATGCGTGATTAAACAAAGGCTTTCTTGCATTAGTCAGAGGACATGAGAAGGGAACGTATGCTTCTATGCCCAAGCGAATAATCCCCGTCATGCGCAAGGCACACTCAGATGGCTCCCGGCCATGGAAGCAATAATCATTCCTTTGAAAGTCAAAGAAATACTGCCTGAGGGTTTCCACTCTGCAGCTCCAAAGTGCCACAACTGATGTTTCTTCATAGGGTTCGCAGGCCGTACTGGAGTGATATTACACGTTAAGGTAATAAGGTTGTGATCGGAGGAGCCAAAAGGAAGAGCAAGGGTTAACAGTGTTCGCAGAAGGATTAGTTGTAAAAAAGAGGTCATGTGTGTTGGAGCTCTCTCCAAGGTGGTCATGGATAGGGGTAGGGTGCTGTACAAGCTGCTGTAGATCATTAGGGATGTAGGCTTGTTCACAAGGTGGATCAGTGAAAGGAGAGGAGAGCCAAAGGTGGTGATGAAGATTGAAATCTCCTAGAATGGAGATTTCAGACGAGAAATGGATAGAATATGTTCCATTAGAAGTAAAACTGTTGAAAATTTTTTCATAGTAGTATTAGGGGATAAGTAAACAGTGCAGATATATATAGTCAGAGAATGACAGGAATGCCAAAGCCAGAGAGTAATGAATTCAAAAGAATTAAGTTCAGGAACATGAGAGCAAGATAAATCGTTATGTACATATACAGAACAATCACCTTTGGCTTTGAAATGGGTATAAAGTAGAAGGATACAGAAAACGGTTTGTTATCATGCCTCAGACAACTGAGTTTCATGAAGAGAAGGTGAGCTCCAGAGGAGGAGAAGTGGTGGTCAATGGAGCGAAAGTTATTGGAAAGGCCCTTAATGTTGCAGAAATGAAGTGATTCAGGCAGTGGTTCCAGGCAGCTCGTTGAATCATCACCGGGAGTGGGGTGGGTTGTGGGGGCATTTATGGTCCCTTCCCCCCCCCCCCGGGACTCCGAGGCTTGATTAGTTGTTGCCATTTTCATTTCTAATTTTGAAAAGGAAGTGTAGTGTGTACTGTGCTTTTAGTCTGGTGCTGATAGTTAGAGAAACTTGTATTGGAGAGCATGCTGGCCTACTCTCTGTGTTACCGAAACACTGAAAAAATTCGGTATAGGGGGAGAGTCAGGAACTAGTCCCGAAGGCTGATGGAATAGGAGCTCCAGCTCTCCCTGTCTTCAGCTTTCCATCCATCTTGGGAGTACTGCCCTGGTCGACTGGTGCTACAGTCTACTCCTACTTGAGAACTTCAGTAAAAATATGTTGGAACGAAAAGGGATTTGTACTTTGTTTTTGTTCATTTGGAGAAGGCTTTTGACAGAGTCCGTAGGGAGGTGGTGAAGTGAGCAATGAGAAAGCTTGGGATCAGGGAGTGGCTGGGTGCTGAAACCCAGGTAATTTTGAATGGACATTTGAATGATGAGTTTTCTGTGAATGTTGGTGTGCATCAGGGGTCAGTCTTGAGCCCCTTGTTATTAATCATGGTACCTGAGGCATAATCACGTGGCTTCAGAAATGGACTCCCATGGGAGATTTTGTATGCTGATGATTTCAGAAAATGAAAGGGAGGCGGAGGAAACATTTAGGAAGTGTAGGAATGGTATGAGGATCAAGAACTACAGAGGAATTGCAGTACTGGTGGCAGTACTGTCAAAGAAGAGGGACAGTAGCCACGTGTGATCTTTTTGGAAAGCATTTCCATCTTGTGCAGTGTTTGTGACAAGTGGGTGCATAAGAGACGTAGTGGTATCAGAGGTAGACCGTGGGATAATGCTTATTTCATGTGTGCGATGTGTTGGGGAGAGCATGTAGAGATCGTCAGGCGTGAAAGGATTGATCATCCTAATGAGTCTCTTGAGTGTGTAGAAGTTTTGTTATCTGGGAGACAGGTTTTGTGCTGGAGGTGGGGCTGGAGCTAGCGCTGTGGCTAGAGTGACGAGTGGTTAGAAAATGTTCAGGGAGCTGTTGCCTCTCCTGACACTGAGAGAGGTCTCCCTCTGTGCTATGGGATCTTTGTGTGGCATGGTTTGGGAGAGTAATACTGTATGGTAGTGAGACCTGGGTGGTAAAGAAAGAGGATATTTGCAGGCTCAAACATACAGAAATGACAACGATTAGGTGGATGTGCAGTGCGTTCCTGATTGCAAGGCCTGAGGGGGTTACATTTTTGATGAAAGAATTGAGAGGTAGGATGGGACTGAAATGTATTGGTGTTGTGATGATGAGAGGTAAATTGAGATGATTTGGGCATACGCAGAGAAAGAGGGATGATAATTGGGTGCAGAAAGTGAGAAGTGTTAATGATAGGGGCAGGGTTGTGAGAGGTTGACCGAAAAAGACCTGAGACAAGGTCAATGAGCGTAACCTCAGGGATAAGGGACTGGATTGGGAAGCTGTCAGAGATAGAGCAGCATGGAGAGCTGGCATCAGGTGACGAAGACTGACACATGCATGCACGTTGGGGCCATTAACCCGTCCAGTCCCGACCGGTTTTTTACCCAGCCTACCCCTAGGTCCTGACCGATTTTCGACTTTTTGTTTTTTGGCTCAAACCTTCGCTTTTGGTGAGAAACATCGAAAATTCATAGAGAAATCGCGATCCTGAGGTTAGAAATGTTGATACAGGTGTCACTCAACCTTACGTTATCCTTCTTTTTCAGGGCAACTGGCTAAAGAAAACAAACTATGGAAGAGTTAACTAATTCAAGCCACTTTAAATTATGAATTTATTTCATTTATTTGGCACGAATTTATGTGTAGTACAAGTCTATATTGGTTTTCACACAATAATATAGGCGTTTATAAGCATTGTTCACTCACCCAAAATCCCAGTATATGGCACCTTCCTTTACGACATTACCACCTCATCACTTCTGTTTGTTTCTACCTCTAGCTTCTTTGTTTCTTTGTCCTCCACCTCAGGAATCACTTTCACCGTGAATTTCGTCAATTTCGTCATTGGAGAGACCGTGGGGCAACATACCTTTACTGGCTAGGTTACTGCTAGCAGGTGAATTGCCCAGTGTGAGGGGGAGGAGGGGAAGGGGGGTTTAGGTGGGGCCAGGCAGTATCCTCGCTTGACAGCAGGTAGAGGAAGGTCTCCCACATATACCTACCAAAATCACCCGCGAATGTTGAAATATGTGCACACAATGGGCCTTGCAACTGAGTGACATACGATGCACGTCGTTGGGTCTGTCCGCGGAAAAAAGTAGCGACGTGCATCGTACGTCGGTGGGGCTCGGCGGGTTAAAAATGAAACGAAAATTCTAGGACAATATCCCCCTGCAAACAACATCCCTGAGGACAAAATCTCCCCAGACAGTATCCCCATGCACACAGTATCCTCCGATGTTTTAAATACACTTAAATTTTAAAATACAAAGTTTATTAATAATATTCTGTGTTAAATTTTAAAAAGAATAATCACCCTAACCTAAACTGACCTAACTGAGCTTGAGTACAGAAATTTGTGGTGGAATTTGTCCACGGGGTATATTGTGCATGTTGAGATATAGTCCAGAGGGATTTTGTCCTCGGATTTGTGCATGGGGGGATATTTTCTTCAGGGAGATATCATCTTCACAACAGTCATGACATGGACGATAATTATTTTAAACTTCTGCACGTGGCACATTGATTAGGTTTTGCAACACATATCAAGGTACTCATGGTCAGTGTTTATATGTGGACCAACGAGCAAACCACCGGAACACACATGAATAAAATTTTTACTCGTCTCTGGAAATAATTATGACGCTAATATACTTGCATATTTATTCAGGTAAACATTATTAGCAATGGTACTTAATTGATGAGCCGTTTTTAGTGGCTGCTTCACGATTATTGAATGTTTGAGTATTTATAAACCACAGAGCACCTGTGAGTCAGTTTTCATCCATCGTGTCATGTGGTGTCCCCTAACCAGGCAGGTGTGTGATATAACAAACTCACTTCTCAGCAGGAGTTCTCATCAGATATTTGATGCCATCATTCTCTCCAACAAGGATAGTATGTTTTCACCCTTGTTTGTGTGTTTGTTTGTCTCTCAGCAGCATGACTCAAAAACTAAGGGAGATTTGGACCAAACGTGATGGGTAGATAGCCCATGTCCCTGGAAATAATCAATGTACTTTTATTGTTTTGTTTGTTTGTCCGTTAGCAGGACTACTCAAAAAGTAAATGAGAGATTTGAAACAAATTTGGTTACGAGCGAGGGCAAAGCCTTTGCGAGTCTTTCTTCAAGTAGGGACAATTTCACACATATGAGCAGCCCGACCAGGCCCGTCCCAGCCCGGCCCGACTGTCACGCTTTTGAGAAACTCATATCTCAGCAACAACAGGGCCGATCGCTGCGTGATTTGCACCATATGCCAGCCCAATTTTTAAAGATTTATTTTGGATAGGATTCAACACACCCTGGCGGTACACGTGGCACGTGACACGTGAGAGGTGCAGCATGTCGAAAATCTTCAAATGAGGGACACAGGCCGGATAGTTTGTCGTAAAGGCATGGAACTTGGTAGGTAGATAGCCATTAATAAATTATAGGCTTCCACGGGGTGTAAGGCGACATTTCAATGCTTTCGGATTTAAATGGCCTCCCTGGTACCTCGCCGACAAAGGAGTTTTACTGGCGGGTAGATGGCCCATGTCCCAGGGAGCGATCGATTAACTTTTGGGACTAATCCGGATAGCATAACAGATTCTGTATTCGAAAAGCACTTTTTGTGGAATCTTAATCAGTGATGAGAAAACCTGACTCATTATGAAGAGTAGTTTGGAAATTACGATGTCCATGTCGGAGAGATGCGCTCCACTGAGTGCCCCTCTAGTTATACCTAAAGATGTCAGCCACGTCAACACCTCGTTTCATGGTGGGAATGATCACCGATATGTATACGCCATTTTACTAAGTTCACATCCTTATCACCTCAAATATAATACACACAATAAGCTAAATACTCTTTCAAATGATAAGTAGAATAATTCCTGGTATTGACAGTCATGCCACCCTTTTATTCCCACATCCCTCCACTCTGCTCCACAAAGATACTCCATGCAAGGGGGTTCCAACACAAGCCCTAGGCTCGCATTCTCGTCTGTTAAGGACGCTCCCCAACACCTGTTCCTTACCGATTGATTTTTCGATATGGCTGGCTAATATCCTTTAGTACGTAATTTTGTACGACATAGAGGGATGGATTTTAGAGGTATATGAGAGAAGGGGGATGTGAGTTGGGGGGAGGGGAGCGAAATGGCAGGGGGGCAGGGCGATATGGAGGCGACTTTGTTGTCACCCCTTTCGGGATTGATAAGTTATCGGCAGATAAACAGACAGACGTTATTTATGCATAGTATGATTACATTACAATGAGTAACACAGAAGAGGACGGTAAGGTATAATAAGAAAGAGATGTTATGGAGCTTCCTTAATCGTCGGGAATACCGGCCCTGGTCAAGAAACGGTATGAAGCGCATTCCCTGTACAAAAATGTGAACTTCTTTGGTACCGTCTTTGGTGCCCCCCCTTAGCAGTCATAAAGGGAAAATATCTGTCTCGTCACAAAGCATGCCTACCAGTCTACCTAATAGTTATCAAGGACACTGAATAGGTTGTACAGTGTCGACGCAAATCAGTATATGTGACGGTTATACGAGTCGTTAGCTTAACACAGATACACAGCCAACATCATTTAATGTAACTGATGACGCATTAAACTGCCTTCCGAGGCCACCTAGTCATAAAAAATACTTTTTTACATTTTTATTTTTATACTTTTTATTCATTTTATTCTAATTTTGCGAATATATTAATGTTATTAACTTTAAAACCAGAAAAAAAGAAGCGAGAGAAAAAAACACCTAAGCAACCATCGTAACACTGCTAAACGAGACAAAATATCGCTACTCTGCACTAATGCCTAAAGACACAAAGAGGAAATCCTGACTAAATATTCACAGTGCAAATACCTGTGGTTAAAATACCTCGGCCAACAGAACACCACAGACTACAAATGTGTAGTGCCTCCCTACATTACAGACTTGCACTCATCACCTGCTGACTGTCAGGCGAGGGACATGTTTTAATATAGGGGACATTTGTATATGAAATAGAACCAGAGGAGTCAGGAACTATGACAAATACGTGAACTGTCGACCACCATTTGTCCTCTGCCTCCATTTCCTTCACCCTCCCATCGGGTTCACAAACACGTGAATCTGAAGCAGCAGCACAAAAAGCAACAACCAACCCTCCATCACTGCGCTTGGCTCACCATCATTCCCTTTCCTCAACCCAACACGCCAGCTACAAATGACCCACCACGTCTGTGTAGGGACTATCTCGGCGTCTCTGTTTCGTTTGTATAAACCCGTACAGTGCATGAGGGAGTCGTGAACCAGCTGTTTGTGTCAGGTGTAACTTTTCTTTAGGGTAACGGCCTGGCGAGCGGACAGGCTAGCAAAATACTCCATGAGACAAAACTTATGTGCTGTAAGAGTGAAATGTAAGGAAATATTGATCAACTCTTTATTTCAGCTCATTCCCTCATGCAAGTAAGCCAATGATATAGGATGCATTCAAGCTAGGAAAAAAAGACTCTTCTTATTTCAGTGCTAACCAAAGAAACATACGTTAATAAGACCAATTTTTTCATAGTATATGTGGATGGAAATAATTGATATGTAGGATTCATCATACTGGACCCTGCCTCACTCCCCCTCAGGGTAGGAAAAAGTGGCAGGACGAAGATGACATTGAATATGAAAATCTGATTTTTTTTTGGTATCACACCTTTTTTCACGTAGCACAGTGACAGAAAATGAATACGACAGCCCTGCATTCTTTGCACTTCTTCATGACTGGCATCGTATTCCAGTGTTAATCTTTTATCACAACTCAACATTCAAAAGAGAGAGATGATAATTGAAGGACAAGTTAAAGTGAACAGAGTATCATAATTACTTTGAATTTCCAGGTAATTGTCAAAGTGATGAAATAATCGTAGCATATATTTACTCATTTGAGGGGATTAATAAAGTTACGAACGTCAGTGTTTTTTTTTTTTTTTTTACCCTGCATGAGGTGAGAATTATATCGTTAAAATCCATACTTTAAATATCACAGATAAAAGAATCATGTGTCTGGGTGTTGGAAAATCATCAGCATTAAAATCCGGACCTGCCGACTTAACGAGAATGTGTTATTCTTACTCCCACGAAGGTAAACAGGATATTGAACTGCTAAAGAAAATGTCCTTAATCTTACACAAAGGTTACTCACACGCCGTCTTCCTCGTACAGATTCTTCCACATTACAATTGATCAAAGGCAGTAACAACTTGAAGATTAATGTATACTTAACTTATGTAAAAAAAAAAAAAATATCCATCTCCTTGAACCCCCCACTTTTAGCCAGCTTCCATCACTTTCCATGATACGCTGCGAATACGTGGGTCGTTTTGTATCTTCCGTATCCACGACATAGGGATGGAGTCCACTTCTCACATCCACTGGCCTTAGTGAAACTCGACCCAGAATTATGAGATTTCCAAACATTCACCCCACCATCTTCGATCCTGGCGAGGTAAATCTAAGATTCATATTATTGAATGTTAAGGAAGATTCCTAACATCCTTTCCAAAGTGATTTATTTTGCTAATTACACCTTACTCTCCTCGTGCGTGTTGTGTAAATCCTTCTAACATCGCCAGACTTTACATAAATAGGGTACAAAATTATATTAACTAGCGACATCCAATAATAAAGAGGTAAGGAAGAGGTGCTATGAAAGCTTGTTAACGACCGAGAATACGGACCTAACTCTCGATAGTGTGGTGCAGGCGGAGATAATTAATTATGTGTCTGAGAAGCATTGCCTGGCTGCCAGAATTATAATACCGACAGACTGAAGTTCTTTTCCTGGTGAATATAGAACTGTGTCAGCCCAGTCTTGACCGTCTTCATGCAAAACTATAGGATCTTCACAAAAAGCACAGTTATGGTGTATGGATGTAACTCTGCCGTTTTATCCATTCACAGGATTGCGAAATAAAGATTCAGTGTCTGGCTGCGTTCCTGTCCCACTTGGTCAGGAAGGACTGGATGGGAATACATAAACGCACTTACGATCAATTCTCTGTCGTAACTCAGGTTTTGATATGTAGGAGGGAGAAGGAGGCTGTAGAATCTTTGTCTTCTAATTTCATAATTAAATCTTAAGCTACGACACGAAAATTAAAGCAGGTTATAACTCTTTTCTGCAAATAGGTCAAGAAAACGGGTCTAAAATCTTCCCCTATCTAGTTCTTCCTGTACAAACATAGCTAAGTCAAGAACGGGAATCGACCCTAATTGTCTGAGGATCCCACCCCTGGGTCTTATAAAAGTGGTGTTGGGGAAGCTGTGGCCACATCGGTCTCGGGGTACAAATAACTTTAGTCCTCGAGGAACGTGGCCTACGCTGCTTGACGTGGTAGTGTCTTGTGAATGAGGTTTGATCCTGCCATCGGCGGATCCAGCGATAGATGGAGGACATGCTGGCTCCGGTCTTAAAAGAGATGTGTCGCACTGACGCCCCACCCAGCCACATCAGTATCAGCAAGGAACGAGCACTCGTAACCAAGCTGCTGTTGGAGAATCTTCGCTTCATTCTGATACTCTGCCAGACAAAAAGTTAAAAAGTACGGTAATTGCACAAACGCATCAATGTGGAAATTATACTACTTTCTCCACTCTTAAACTATAATGAACTATTCTGATAAGTTTCATTATGTAATTTGAAAACCAACTCCTCTCTTATTTAGAAGAAAAAAGGAAGAGCCGGTCTATTTAAATGAAATCGCATCGGAAAAGGTTAGGCTGAGAAAGTTAGAATTTCGGACTTTTTTATTTTTTATTCGCTGCTGTTCTTCCTAGCTATGCCAGTTCTGTTTTCATGGTTTCCTCATCCCACTCGATATGTAATGTACGTTATTTTCCTTTCAGGCATAACACACATCTCTCTCTCTCTCTCTCTCTCTCTCTCTCTCTCTCTCTCTCTCTCTCTCTCTCTCTCTCTCTCTCTCTCTCTCTCTAAGTATTCATTATAGTCGAATTTCCCCAAATTAACCATATTCAGTATGTTCCATGAACACTAATTTTCTCGTTTTTTTTTTTTTTTT
>JAGKTI010027782.1:0-13158 GCA_018397915.1 Birgus latro | reverse complement strand
CCTATGATCTCCAGTCTTTCAAACGCAGTGTGTCCAGGCATCTCGAAGTGAACGGATCTTGAATATGGCTCTCTTTTGTATTGTTTTTGCTTTTTCTTGGAAGGAACAGTATGCAGGCCTGTGGCCTTTGGTTCCTTCTTCCTTGCATTAAAAAAAAAGAAAAAAAGGAAAAAAAAATACCTCCTCCTTTTTTCTCTTTATTAGTCTCTTTGCTTACTTCATACTGTCAGTGTATTTCATTCTTTTTTTTAACCTTTTTGTGCATCCACTCTACACTTTTTCCTCTTTTCCTTCACTGACCCTTGTAGCCTCTTCTTTTTGCTAAGCTGTTCATTTCATTCTAGTTGCTGACATAGCAACCTCACACACTACTCTGATATTCCGAACTAAAACATTCCCAATATGTGTCCGCAAATTGTCCAGATTCAGTTGTTCACAGTTCATTGACTCCAACTCATCCAAATAATTATACATACAAACTTGCATCATCTACTGTGTTGCCCCCATGAGGAGTGCAGGAGTCCAAAAAATCAACGGGAAAATTTTTAAAAATATATACAGTATATATACAGCAGTAGTAATCTTCCCATTATCCGACGTAACAGAGCCAAAGGCATGACCGGAAAGTGGTCTTGTCCGGATAGTGGCCCTGAAGCTCCAGCACTGGTCATTCATGACCCTAACCTAACCTAACTTAAATAAGAAAACCACCTCCCTACCGGACATGCATAACACTTATTTAAGTCCTCTTTCACATAAGTAATGCACACAGAGCATGAATTAATTGAATTTTAACCAAAAAGTGATAATTTAGAGGTGAGTAAGGCATAGGTGCTCACAACTTGCCAGCAAGTGTAAGTATCAGACATGGAAATCACTATGAAAATCATCCTTTCTCACATAGTATGCATTAAATAATGAACATAAAGCATGAAATCATTTAATTTTAACCCAAAAATGATGAATTTGATGTAAGTAAGGCATAGGTGTTCACGAGATGGCAGCTTAGTGTAAGTAGGTACCGGACTTGGCGATCACTATGAAAATCATCATTTTTCACATCTTATGCAGTAAAATATGGGATACAAAGCATCAAATAAATAAATTGTTACCAGAAAAAGAGTTAGGTATGGCAAAGGTGTTCACTGTTCACCAACAGCACAGGTCATTCTTGACCCAAACCTAACCTAACGTAGATCAGAAAACCACCTACCTACCTCCCTACCAGACATGCATAGCACCTATTTAAAACCCCATTCACATAAATAATGGGCAGAAAGCATGAATTAATCAAATTTTAACCCCAAAATGATGAATTTGAGGTACGTAAGGCATAGGTGTTCACGAGTTGGCAGCTTAGTGTAAGTAAGTAACGGACGTGGCAATCACTATGAAAATCATCATTTCTCACATATTATGTGCTAAAATATGGGATAAGCATCAAATAAATAAACTGTTACCAGAAAATTATGATTCAGAGGTGAGTAGGGCAAAAATGTTCACCAGTTGACTAGATAGTGATCGTATGTAAGAGACATGGTAATCACTGAGAAAATCACCTCTTTCACAGCCTGTGCACTCAAATATGGAACACAAAGTATGAAGTAAATAAAATGTAACCAGAAAAATTATGATTTAGAGGTGTGAAGGGCAAAAATGTTCACAAGTTGACTAGATAGTGAACGTAAGTAAGAGACATGGTAATCACTGAGAAAATCACCTCTTTCACAGCCTGTGCACTCAAATATGCGACACAAAGCATGAAGTAGATAAAATGTAACCAGAGAATGAGGAAAAATATTTAGCAGTTGACAGTGTTACTTACATGTCCATGATGGTTAACGAATATTACCCCCACCTCTAAGGTTTTTACAGTGGTCATAATTGCTCTTGGAGGATGTCCAGTAATCCAGTGTTTAACTACACTTAATTCTTAGCACTGTGAATTATGATTGTTTAAACAAGAACGAAAATACCTCAGATAATCTGACAACCGTCCGCTCTTCAGAGGGGTCGAGAGAAAGCTAACAGGAGGGGGAGAGCACGGGAAGGAAGCCAGTCGGTGAGCGCGGGAAATTCAAACTGATTCGGTCGAAAAAAATATGATTTTTTTAGTTTTTTTGCAATTTTGGGGTTTCGACCATCAGCCTACGATGTCCGAACAGTGAGGTAACCGGATAGTGGTCGTCTGGAAAGTAGTAGAGAGATGACTGTATATACAGTATATATATATATATTTTTTTTGGGGGGGAGGGCGCATGAAATGGGGTACAGTACAGTAGTTGATTTTCTTAAGTCACAGCTTTTTGCTTTAAGTCCACAGAAAATTGCAGAATAAAGGTACAGTCAAGTCGCCTATGGCGCGTGCTTCTATGCCACGGCAAGATGCCAGACCCCAGAAAACAAACCATGCTCATAAACTATAGTTATGGCGCAGGCGCGACAAGGTTTGAAACGCACGGGCAAATTCACCTGGCGGCCGGAGAGCAAACATCAGCTCTCGCCCGTCGTTCAAACCCTGCTCAGTGTGTAGCCACTGTTATCTGATCACCCTCCCATTTTTTGTGCCTGTTGTTATGTACTGTGCCACAGAAATGGCAAGAGGCAGGCTACTGCCTGCCTCTTGCCTTGGGACCCCCAACTCTATCCCTTCCATTTAAGCACTATCGTCATCGGAGTCGGGTATGTATCTATGCCTTAAAAGCCCTTTGTTATTTACTGTTTAGTGTTTAATTTGTGTGTAATACATGCACTGACTGATTGCTTGATTATGTGCGTGTGTAAAGTGGGGAAAAATGGGGAAAGGTGGGATGAAAAGGGGAACTTTGGGCGAACGCCCAGAACCAAATTTCATTTTTCCCATAGGTTTAGTTATTAGTATGACACGGTTTTCTATGGCACGGGCACGGTCCACAACAAATTAACTGCACCTTAGGCGACTTGACTGTAGTAATTGTAGCAAAGTTAAGAGAGAAAGAGGAGTGACTGAAAGATTGAGAGTAGCACGTAAGAACAAAGTAAACTGGAGGTATTTATCACAGCCATACCATGTTTGGAGGGAGAAAGGAGGGAGCAGGGTCATTTAATTTAATTTCTGAAGGCTCCAACATGCTTGCATGCATCAGCCGTGGTCACCAAATGGCGGCTTTCCACGCTGCACGATCTCTGGCAGCTTCGCTATTCAGTCTCTTATCCCTGAGGTCACACACAATGGCCTCGTCCCAAATCTTTTTCGGTCTACCTTTTGCAACCCAGCCCCCAACATTAACACTTCTCGCTTTCTACACCCAGTTATCATCCTGCATCCTCTCCACATGCACAAACCATCTCAGTCTCTCTCTCCTTATCACAACACCAGTGCACTCCAGTCTCATCCTACCCCTCAACTCTTCCATTGCAAACGTAGCCCCCCCACACCTCACACTCAGGGATGCACTGCACATCCACCTAATCGTTGTCATTTCTGTACATATGAGCCTGCGAATATCCTCTCCCTTTACTGCTCAGGTCTCACTACCAACATTACACTCCTAACACATCCTGCATACAAAGATCCCTTAGCACAGAGGGAGAGCCCTCTCAATGTCAGGAGAGGCAACAGCTCCCTAAACTTTTTCCAACCAACCACTTTAGTACTTGTGAATAAAATTCATCATTATTAATAACAGAACTCAGTTCCCACTCTTCCAGGAGTGCAGGATTGAGATACAGTAAACTCTCAATTATCCAGAATAATTTAGCCAACCCCTACACCAAACAAAGTGAAATGCCAGATATTGTATAGCACTCCCCTTCGGCACAACAATCGGCATCAAGCCGGATATTGTGTTACTAACCATCTTGACCTTCTGTCCTAAAAATTTCCCCATGAGTAACAGATGAAAACTAAGCATAAAATACAATACAGTAATACATCGCCGGTTGGCTACCTCTTACAAGCTGGTTGAAACACCTCAACGTTGAATATTGCAAGGAACTGCCGGTTACTTCCTGTTGTTTCCAAACCCTGGAAAAAGGAAATACATATAATAAAATAGGAGAATTATCATAATAGTGACTCAGTAAAATGAGTCATGCATCCATCTATTGCTGTAAATTGGCAAGCAAAAGCCAGTCAATATCAGTATCGGTATCGTAAGAGAAAAAGTATCCAGTAATCGGAATCATATTGGAATCGGCTGAGTAATAGTGAAAAATATATAAATGTTTGATTTACTCAATGACCATGGACTCTAGCACTTATTTTCCACCATTTTGGGTATGCCTAATGCTGTAATGATGATTATTTTCCCAAGATACAGTCATATCCCACGTTCTGTTGACTGTCTTAAATGGCAAAATGATTGAACTAAAACATACGTAATATTTAGATCATGGTATTATATCACTGTGGTTAGAATCAAGCTTGGCACAAATACCTAGACAGCAGCCTTCTATCACGGAGCTGTGGCTGACTTGTAGGAACTTGCGAGTCAGACAGTACACGCACACCCACTGGTGGTGTTCCATTAATGTTATGACTAAGGCTGGATGTTCACTTTTGATGGTATAAGAGCTGTGAGCAGAAATTTAGCTTCTTTTAATTTCTTCAGTTAATCTCTAGAAAAATGTATACATTTAAATAATGTAAACAACTTAATTATCACAGCCATTCTTTGAGTTTAAGGAATTTTGTACTAAATTTGATCATTACTTGCAAATCTGATTTTGTTTAGCTAACGTGAGAAAATGCTGGTTCATATACTTCAAAACTGTATTATATTGAACTACATCGAGGTATCACAATTCCTTTAGCATTTTTATTTGGAGTTTTATTTTAAAGAAGCTTCTAGTGGTAGGTGGGGGCACTCACCATCCACTCACTCGATGTAGTGATGCTCTCAGTTGTCTGCCCTTTCCTCTCCTCCATCCATCTTTCCTTCAATCCTCTTCTGTATTTCTTTCCTTGTTCTTCTGCCTACAGGTGACTTTACGCTCCAGCTTCTGTCTTTCCTTCATTCTTTCCTCGTCCTTCTACCTGTGGGTAACTTTGCACTGAGTGACAGGCCAGATGGTTTCCTGGTGTACAGGAAACCATTTACTACACTGGGTGGTAACCATATAACCAAATTTTGGCGTCTGGTGGTTTAGTGGGTAATTACAGCACTCCAATCGGATTGAGCTGATGAAGGTTTATATCCGAGGGATGGTTGGCGTTTATTGTTCACGTAATGCCACTCAGGGATGAGTGAGGCTGGTCACTCTCATCTTAAATGTCAGGACCAACTTGCCTAGCCCGGGGCTCCTACGCTTCTCTGTGGGCAACTTAAGTTTGGATGATGGATAGATGGATGAATGTAAAATGATAGGTGTACAATATGTTTATATTTTAAAATGTTATTAAGGTTCATTATTACTCATAAGTAATGTCTTTGCCACTGGGCAAATACAGGTTGACATTCAAAAATCCGGCCATCGAAAATCCGGTTCCTTCAGATTTCCGGCATAGATTTCGGAGTGCATTTTCAAATTTACCGTGTTGGCGCGCCACTGTTTTCTGGAGGTGCTGTTTATGTTTTGATGGCACTGTACTCTAGAATTAGCTGTTGGGTCTTGCTTGCACCTGCTAACAGGCATTCCTGCTCATTCCTTCTCATTTTATCATTTATTTGCTGCTGTATAGCCCCATTATGGATTCAGCAAAGAAAAGAGGTGGCGTAAAACGTAAACATCGTGTATTGTCGATCGCAGAGAAAGTGGAAATGCAAAAAAAAAACTTAATAGCGGCGTGTCTGTGCGAACCATTTATGAAACATACGACATTGGCTCTTCAACAGTGTATGATATTAAAAAACAGAAAGAAAAACTGTTAAAGTTCTTTTCTGACATTGGATCAAAAAAGCAAATGTTTGTAAGGAAGTCAATGACGGAAGGAAAAAGTTAAATATATACAGCATATATAACCATAAAAAATCCGGCATTTTTGAAAATCCGGCACTCCTCAGGTCCGGAGGTTGCCGGATTTTTGAATGTCAACCTGTTATAGGAAACATAAAGCACAAAGCGTAACTTTTGTGCATCCCTAAAAGTATTCAGAGCTCAACCATTAGACAAATAGGGAACACATAACAGTTTAGCTTCTAAATGTAAGCCAGCTCTTGGTAATTAACAGTATATGAAATGCCTGATGTATGTAAGCTTCTGGTCATAAAACAAAGCATTTATACTCAATAGTACTGTACGTAAAACCTTTGCTGGCCGGCCAGCAGCCATAAAATGAAACAACATTTATACTTAACTCCTCCATGGCCACTGGTATCAAGTGACATTTTATCAGAGCATGGCCGCTGGCCTGGTGCAACACGACCTGTAAAAAACTGCAAACAATTTTGGGAAGGGAATGAAGGTCTAGGAGATGTTGACACAGACCTACTCAAGCCTATAAACCATACAAACAGTCAGTACATCTCATGAGTCAGTCATGAGTGGATGTCAGTCTTTTGCTTCCCTCAAGTGTTAGTATAAGCATGAGTAAGAAAGCAAGAAAGTCAAGGAAGGAAAGAAATTGCTGCACCCATTAGCTTTCTGCTGTTTTTTCTAGACCACCTAGAGTAAAAAAAAAAAAAAAAAAAAAGAATTCCATACAGGAATAAACATAAATGTAAAAAAGAGGGAAGACATTCATCCATCCATCTGTCATCCAATCCTATGTTGCCCCACAGAGGAGCATAGGAGCCTGGGGCTAGGCAAGTTGTCCTGACATAAACCCCAACCACCCCTTAGATATAAACCTTCACCAGCTCAATCCAATTGGAGAGCCGTAATTATCCACTAAACCACCAGGCACCAAAATCTGGTTATATGGTTACCACCCTCCATAGTACTAAAATGGTTTCCTGGTATACAGGAAACCATTTGGCTTGTCACTCAGTGTAGAGTCACCCATAGGCAGAAGGAAGAGGAAAGAATGAAGGAAAGAAAGACAGAAGAGGGAGGGTAAAGTTACCCATAGGCAGCAGGACGAGGAAGGAATGAAGGAAAGAAAGACAGAAGAGGATGGAAGGAAAGAAGGACGAAGGAAAGGAAAGGGCAGACACCTGAGAGCAGCACTACATCAAGTGAGTGGATGGTGAGTGCCTCCACCTACCACATAAAAATGTTATGGTTTCTAAATTTTAAGCCAGTCTTCAGTCAAGCATACAGTAGTCCCTCATTTATCCAGATGCGTTCGTCTTCAGTCAAGTATATACTATCCCTCATTTATCTGGATGCTCAGTATCTGGACATGTTCGTTATCCGGATGCTGGACCTTGCCTCTGTTAAACCATTATCCAGATTTACTTGCTGTTATTAAGACAGGCTTCAGTCAAGTATTCAGTAGTCTCTCATTTATCCGGACGTGTTCGTCTTCAGTCAAGTATATACTATTCCTCATTTATCCGGATGCTCAGTATCTGGACATGTTCATTATCCGGATGTTGGACCTTGCCTCTGTTAAACCATTATCCAAATTTACTTGCTATTATCCGGGCTTCATTCCCTAATGTCTAATATCGTGCTGCCATGGGGGCTAAGTCTTTTTCAGCCACCACTCCACTGAACACGGACCACAAGCCACAAGTTTATGTTCGGCAACAGCGGCTGTCCGCCTTTCTACCAAAGGTCAAAAGTCCCCTGTTCACGGCGAGTTGTGTTTCCGCATGGCCACTCGGCATCTAACAGACTGCAAGGCACGAGTAAATGTATGGCAAGAGCCCCCGTCTGCTTGTTGACAGAAGGGGGAGAATCCTGCCCAAAGCCTCACTTCTTCCCCCTCCCGTCCCTTCTCCATACCCTCCTGGCTCCCCCCCTCACTCCCTACCCTCCTCTGTGGTTATAACACTGACTCGTGAGTTTTCAAATTTTTGCAATTTATTCGACTACTACTGGTCGTATAGAAATTCCGCATGAGCCATGAGAAAGCCCATGAAATTCTGCATCTAGACATATGCTTAACTCTTGGGAGGTGCTGGGAAGAATTTTGAACTAGGATGGTGGAATTATATGAGTATAAGTTTTACCCCTGAACACTTTATTCATGCTGAATATGTATACTTTTACTTGTCAGTTTTGTCTTTTTATTAGCTTATCTTAGTATATAAACACCAGCGAAGATGTTAGTATATCATTTATATATAACCAATTTCTGGTCGCATATTTGGCCATGGAATTTTTTTGAGCCCCGGGAGCAGTCACTCGTCACAGACGACAGATTTTCAAACCGTTGTCAGTTTTTTTCAATGGATTTTGGTTCGTTCATGCATTGTTTTCATGATGTTTAGCATCCTATCTGTTTATTGCCAGATGCCTTAATCCCATAAGGAGTGGCCACAAACAGATAGCCTCCATGTCGCCCTGTCCCCCGCCATTTCATTGCCCTGCTCCCAGCTCACACACCCCCTCTCTCATATAGCTCCCCACTCCATCCCTCCACCTCATCTTAGGCCCTCTCTGCCCTTCCACCTCACTCATATACACTCTCCTTGTCAGTCTCTCACTCTCCATCCTCTCCACATGGCCAAACCACCTTAATGTGTTTCTCCTAATGCTTCCTGTCACATCCACATCCACACAACAATGCTCCTTCACTTCCTCATTTGTCAGTCTGTCTCTCCATGTGACTCCACATGCTTCTCTCAAAATACTCATTTCCACTGCTGTCACTACTGACTTTTGCCCCTCCAACATGGTCCAAGCTTCACTTCCATACGTTAGAGTTGGTACCACAATACTGTCATGTAGTAGCTTTTTCACTTCCATGCTCATTTCCGTTTCTTATAACTGCTTTCAAGGAACCAGCAACCCTCCTTCCCTGTTGTAACCTTTTAAGCACTTCTCCTCTAAACTTCCATCCTTACTCATCACACCACCTAAGTACTTAAACGCTCTTACATTTTCCATTTCCTCCTCTTCCAACCTCACTGGACATTCACTGACTTCACTTGTCTTGAAGACCATCACCTTACTTTTCCCTACATTCACCTTTAGATTCTTTTTCTTACACACTCTCCCAAACTCATCGACCAAGCCTTGCAACTGTCCTTTGTCTTCACTTAACAACACAGTATCATCTGCAAACAACAGTACAGGTAGTTTCGAAACACTGCCCTCTCTCACTAGGGCCGCTCCAACATTCACTTCCCATCCATATACAGATTGAACAACCTTGGAGACATGACACATCCTTGTTTCAATCCAACTTTCAAATAGAAAAATTCTCTCAGTTCACTGTCCACACGCACTGCAGCCACAGCATCTTCATACATACTCTTCACGGACTTCAGCAACTTCCCATCTGCTCCATATATTCTCAATACTTTCCACAGTCCTTGTCTATCCACCCTGTCATATGCTTTCTCCAAATCCATGAAGGCTGCATACAACTTCTTTTCCTTCTCTAGAAACTTTTCCACTAAAGATCTAAGAATGAATATCTGATCTACAAAACCTCTTCCTTTCCTAAAAACCTCCCTGTTCTTCTCCAACTAATTCCTCTGTTACTGTATTTCTCAAACTCTGTCAATAAGTATCCTACCATATACTTTTCCTATTACACTAAGAAGGCAAATGCTCCTGTGATTACCACACAGTTCTTTTTCCCCTTTTCCTTTGTACAGGGGAATAATTATACCTGACTTCCAATACTCCAGGACTCTACCTTCCTCCCAGGCCAATCTGCACATCTTCTGCATCCATTCCATTACTATCTCTCCCCCATGCTTCAGCATTTCACCACACACTCCATCAATTCCTGGGACTTTCCCCATTTTAACTGTCTTCATTGCTTCCACAATTTCCATCCTACTGATTTCTTCCTCTCTCCTTACATCCCTCCTTCTCCCAGCCATTCATACTTGCATTCCTTTCATTCTCTATGGTCAACAATTCCTTAAAGTGTTCTCTCCATCTGCCCATTTTTTCTTCCTTCTCCACTAGTAATCTACCATTTTTATCATTCACTCCCAACTAACTCTCCACTTTACACTCAAATTCCTTCCAGATTCCTCATCCACACTCTTCTTA
The DNA here is from genome assembly GCA_018397915.1 of Birgus latro. Taxonomy (NCBI): domain Eukaryota; kingdom Metazoa; phylum Arthropoda; class Malacostraca; order Decapoda; family Coenobitidae; genus Birgus; species Birgus latro. Next base: position 3,117 of record JAGKTI010027782.1, on the reverse strand, counting down.
CTCTCTTTTACTAATCTTTTCACCCCTTTCTTCCTCTCTACATATAACTCTCTCTTCCGTCTCTCAACTTCTTCAACGCCCCTGTTTCTCATCCACTCACTATATGCTTTCTTCTTTTGTGCCGCAGCCTCTCTTGCCTTTTCAGTCCACCATGCTGTTCCCTGCATCCCCTTTCGTTTTCTCATCACCCCAAACACCACCTCACATGTTGCGCAGATTTCTTCTGTGCACACACCTTCCACGTCCCCCATCTGCTCCAATCTATGGTTATCCAATCTCTCCACTTCCCTCCTATTTTCTGCCTTTTTTCCATCCTCCTGTAACTTTTCCACCCTCCTTATAAGAACTACTTCCTCCTGTCCTTCTCTTCTTCTATTTTTCCATTTTGTTTGGACTTTGATTCTGACCACCACCAAGTGGTGGTCCGAAAGTCCACTCCCCCATCCCCTGTATACTCTTGCATCCATTACATGCCTTCTCATCCTTTCATCCACATACACATAATCAGTCATTGCCTTCCATTCATTCATTTCACCACCCACCCTTTTCATCACTCACCATGTATACCTATGGATCATTTTGTGCCTGAAGAGGGCTATCACCAACCCCCTCCCAGCACAAATATCCACTAAAGCACTGCCATTCTCATCTATCTCTGTATGCACACCCCACTCACCAACTACCTGAGGAGTGTGAATATGTAGAGAAGGTTATCCGGTCGTATCGTCGATGGGAGAGGCACTAGGAGAGAGTAACGGTGAAGCGTTGTAGGAGATGTCAATGTAGGCCTTCTCTGTTCCGTTATCCTCTTCGTATTTTAAGTGGGATGATGAAATAGGCAGATTTGGGTCGATGGAGTTTATTGAGACAGTTAGTTATATGAATAAAAGTTAATATCTTGGCGTGACCCATGTAGCCAGTGGTTAGTAGCAGTTTGTGCTAGCTGCAGTCCTCCTTTCCTCTCACTCTTCCACTCCCTATCGCTCTCTGGGAATCTCTCCCTTGTTCACTCCTTGTCTAATTCTGTCTCTTCTGTTCTATAACTCTCCTACACGTGACATCGGACTTATTTCCCTCTCTAGCTTCCGCCTAAAGTGTGTGGGCATACGTTTGTGCATGCGTGTGTGTCGGTCACATTGCCAGGACATGATCAGGGGTGTTTGGCATTCCTGATTAGAGTAAGAGAATGTTTAGTTGTCTCTTCCTGGAGAACTCAGACACCTGTTTTACATATTGTTACCTGTAGCTATAGAGTTACACACTGTAGTTACATATAGTACTGTGAGTCCTCGATAAATTAAAGGGATAGGAACCAAAAAAAAAACTTTTGTAATTTGAAATTTTGTATATCGGAACGATTTTCCCTATTGAAATATACATAGAAATGAGGGGATGCGTTCCAGGACCCCCTCATACCCCCCATCTAAACTTTACCCCTCCTATTTTGAAGTAAGTCATACCTGTACAAGTAAGTAATACCTGTATATGTAGAGAATGGGGTGACCATTTTCCTGTACATCTTTTTCTTGGTCACAGTGGTGGAAGCTGCAAGGCCTAAAGCACGCCCAATCTCCGAGACTCCCTTCCCCTCCTCGTGGCGTCTTATAATTTCCAATTTCCTCTCCAGAGTTAGAGTACGGTGCTGCTACTTCTTTGTGGCAGGCTTCCCTGATGCTGGAGATGATGCCGGGCACTTGGGAGGCATGTCTAAACAGAGAAAAGGTGTAGAGCTGCGAAAATAACCTCATGTACAGCAATGCTGCGAGGAGTGACATGGACTACTGGGATAATTCTCCGTGAAATCAATTCGCGGTCAGACAGTTCCCCGTCAAAACATGGACGATTCCCCGTCAGGACAATTCACATCCAAGACGATTCCTCGTCATTCTATAGATATACTTAATATTAATTATTAATTGATTAATACTCTAATAACTGATTTCATGGGGACCTATCAAGGTCTGTATTCATTGAATAGCATAGGCTTTGGATATTATTTATAATTCACACTTGTGGTCAATAATTAACTTGCTTCTGCCTCACTGTACTCGACTTTGAATTATAATGTGGTGTCTCCCACAGCTGTCTTCAGTAATTTTTATTGTAATTTTTGGATGCAGTAGGTTGAGATTGAGTGATAAGCTGAGAATGTACACGTAATATGAAGATTATTCGTATAAGTTTAGAGTACAGTAATCCTTCCACTATCCAACGTAATAGAGCCAAAGGCATGACCAGACAGTGGTCTTATCAGGATAGTGGCCCTCAAGCTCCAGCACAGGTCATTCCTGACCCTGACCTAACTTAACCTAAATCAGAAAACCACCTTCCTACCTCCCTACTGGACATGCATAGCACTTATTTAAGTCTCCTTTCTAATAAATAATGCACACAAAGCATGAATTAATTGAATTTTAACCAAAAAATGATGATTTAGAGGTGAGTAAGGCATATGGGCTCACAACTTGCCACCGTATTGTACGTAAGTATCGGACATGGAAATCACTATGAAAATCACCCTTTCTCACTTTTTATGCACTAAAATCATGAACACAAAGCATGAATTCATTTTATTTTAACCCCAAAATGATGAATCTGAGTTAAGTAAGGCATAGGTGTTCACTGGGTTGACAGCTTAGTGTAAGTTAGTATCGGACATGGCAGCCACTATGAAAATCATCTTTTCTCACATTTTATGCACTAAATTGTTGGATACAAAGCATCAAATACAGTAAATGATGTAAATTGTTACCAGAAAAATGGTCAATAAGAGTTAGGTATGGCAAAAGTGTTCACCAGAATACAGCATGCTGAAAGTAAGCACCGGACATGAAATTCACTGGCATTCACCTTTTTCACAGCTAGTGCACTAAAATATTGAACACAAAGCATGAATTCATTTAAATTTAACCCAAAAAGGATGAATTTGAGGTAAGTTAGGCACTGCTGTTCACTGACTTGGCAGCTTAGTTTAGGTACCAGACATGAAAATCAATGGCATTCACCTTTTTCACAGCTGGTACACTTCAGTACTAGTGGTAACCATGCATGAAAAAATAAACTGAAAGCAGGAAATTATGATTTACATTTATGGGAATTTTTTACCACTTTACAGCA